>JTDE01002290.1:86442-97606 GCA_014338405.1 Paragonimus skrjabini miyazakii | reverse complement strand
ACGGTTGCAGCCGGGATCCTTAGAGAAGCCACACGATCGCTGGTCACTACACTAGCAAAAGAAGAATACACAGACTGGTTTAATTGGTTCATGGTTATTGATGTTATATTGAACGTATGTAAAAGTGGAATAACAAGTAAACCGGATGACGATGAAAATAAAACGCATCTACAAAGTACCTCAGAAAAAAAGAACACGATACAACTGATTGTTGATGTCGCTTACCTGAAATATGTGCAACATAGGAGAAGCAGTATCGTGCACCTAGAAGTTAATAATAGTTTGGAAAAGCTTACAATAAAGAACAGATAAGTTTGGGTCAACATTGTCAATGTCAACAATAGCATAGGCAGGTTGTGTGCAATAATTAAATTACTGGGAATGATACTGGAAATAAATGAAATGTTAGGGCACAATCTACGTTTCTTGCAAAATGGTGTACCATATCTAACGGTGGGGCCTCAAACAAAGATTGCCTGTGCTTCCGGGCACACTGAAATAATTTGTCTGTACGATTTGGGCAGTCTGTTAAGGGATAAGTAACCTTGTGATCAACGTAGACACCGTTTTGCGTACAGCGATCACAACTGGCGTATCCAGTGTGCTCTGGCTTCCGTTTTACAAAAGCCCTAATTGGCGAATCACAAACAATGTTGCTGATAATCAACTTTTTTTTAGACCGCAGATTACCGATAGTAACTTTGTATGATGTCAGAGCACACCGTTTAGCGACCAAACCAAACAGATATTCGTTTACATTCGAAGGTTTACTTCGACCAGCAAAACGCCAACCATGAAAAGGGACGCTGTAATGGGCTTTACTAATCTACAAAGTATAAACCATAACTGCAACTTCGACGACTTGAATGGTCCAACGCCATCAATGTGTAGCTGGATGGCTAAGTCATTCGCATTCATCAGTGATGCATCATCTGGCAAGCGTGACAGGGCAGTTTGCAAGCTGAAAAGAGCATAAGTCCCACCGGGCATCAATTTTGAGGGGCAATCACATGACTTACCCAACAAAGAACGGACCTCGGTTGGCATAAACCTCGCCAAATAATTGATTATTTGCAAAAGCGCTGTAACCACTCTCCTGGAAATCTGATATTCTGATACTCATTGTTTCAAGCCTGCTATCACGTTAAACAGTGTTCCACAATCCCCCGAGTCGTATGCGATTGAGGATGTGCTAGCATCTGCTTTGTTGTCAGCAACGTCATCTAAACGAGAAATAACAACGGAAAAAACGCATACACTTTGTCGGTGCTGTTGTAAGGATACCACCTTCAAACCAATCACCGGAATCTACCGCCAGCATGCATCAACGTTTCCAACGGTTGAGGATCCTCTTTAATAGCAACTGTATTGCATTCTTCTGTGTTTTTCGACTTCCAAACATTCTTAAGTAGCTGCAATGAGCAGTAGGACAGTATGCGTGTACTACAATTACACACTTAAACGATTTAAAAAAGGGAACTTCTTTTAAAGATTTCATCGCTCCACCGAGCGCATAAAATGCGCACTAATTATTGTGCATTGAGCAAACTTAAGAAAACTTGGTCAAACATAAGTTTGCTCAATAAACCTTAAACAACCTGCTTCGTAAGCACTTTTAAAGATACCGTATACACAATTATTTAAATATATGTAGACTCATTGCATGTTTAGCTTAGAAACAATTGTTTACAGAAGTATTATATTTATGCAGGAAAGGACACACCCTAAAAAGAACCGACGCACAAACAGCAACTCACATTGATAATGAAAGCCTGAGGGCTTGTCAAAAACCGGTGCGCGTATCGATCAGAAGCCGTCCGCGTCGACAGCTTTACCAGCTCACGAATGAATGCGTCATCCGACTGCGTTCAAAACTACGCCATAAGACCCAACAGATCCATCCAATCGGCAAGACCACACTTATAGATCTGTACCCTTCAACCTGCATCACCGAGCTGTGCACGGTTAAATTGTAGAAACTTGGTTGGACAGCTCCGTGACATCGGACATCAGCCATTCGTAGGTTGCTGCATTCAGCCAATCACAATTCACTGGCGTGCTGACCCTAATCTGACCCTTTATTACGCGGAATTTTCCACTAATTGTGTTCATAGGGTGATAATCGTGGAATCAGTGACAACTTCGAGGAAACACGTTTTAATGACCGAGCCATTGTTGGCATGACCGGCATCTTACTCCAAAGATCATAGGCACAACTGCATTCTATAACCTCTCGATTTGAGATATTATGATTGTTGTGCGGGAGAATATTGTCGCGCTGCCATGCTCCAGTTTCGGACGAACAGGAGACAAAATATTTAACAGAATGGTCTCTTTGGACACTTCAGCAGCGGAGTGACAAACGTCTTCAAGCATCTTCTTAACTTTGGTGTGAATCTGCATGGTGTAAACCTAGATTTTGAGCGTGTCAGAAAACAAAGCTGAGATGGCCAGACCGATGTCACACTGACCTAACTAGTACCCACCAACATCGCTCAGGTGCAAAGGATGAATCTACGGCGGTTTAGAGGGGACTTCGCTGAACTCTTCATCTCAACACTATGTCCCAGTCTTTTTGCATTATTTTGTTGTCCTCGTTTTAATGGATGGTCCTGGATATCATCAAGCCACCAGCAAAGACGAAGATAAGTGACTATGGCTTGTCCAGCAGTTCGTTAGTGAAAACCAGAAGCAACGGGGTTTCAAGTGCTGAAATGTGTGGAACAACATTTGGGGTAGTTAGTGAATATGGCGATTGCTGACTGACCCCAAGCAGCAAGTAAACTGACATGAGTCAAGTCTTCTATCTAATCCATGATAGACGAGATAAAGCTTTCAACCTGTTAAACAAGTGATTACGTAGAACCCGGTCAAAACCTTCGCTGGAATCAAGAGGCACAACTTCCGCCATCTTGTCTTCAAATCTCACTTCTGTTTATCGCTTTCTGCTTGGTAGGAGATCTGCCAAGCTGGATCGATGTCTCCAATATCTACGCTGACTTTCACTGAGGAGCACGGAGTTATCCAACTGCCCCTGGGACCGATGAGTTGCCAACTGCTCAACAACTTCACCAAACAAACAAGTTAAGTTTACAGGTTGGTATGTAAAAGCCCATGACTACTTGAATCTGATTGTTATAATCCTTGTTTGTTTTTATTAATCTGACAGTATGTTCTTCTTCAAGGAGTACAAAAGTTAGACCGTCTGGGGTCCGGATTTTACTGCCTGTTCAGCACTCAATCAGTGATGATTACCGTCCGGGCCAGGATTTTGGCTGACATCGATAAAGAAAAGCTTGTTTTCAACTTAAACAACAATGAACAACATTATGACGGGACATGGCCCAACATCATCGAGTAAACCAGTTTTTACGTTATCCACGGAAAATAACGAAGATTGGTGCCACGCTATCAGCTGAATCTCAGCTAAGCTCCTAACACCTAAAATTTTATGCTGATTTGTCGATCGTCATCATTATCATCTTAATAGGCAAGGGACTAATAAGAAAGTAATGCGGCTTGAGCTGCTACTCCAACATTGACGTGAAATTTCTAGAAGAGATGATGAAAAGGTTAGATTGATGAAAATATTGGCAAAAACAAGAGGGCTAGGTGAAAGAATAACAAATGCTGTAGATGCAGGTACGCCATTGACTGAGACGCACCGCCATCTTGGATAGTATTTTTAACCCTCATCAACATCATCATCGTCATAGACAGCAATACATCAGTGGATTATACTGATGCTTAATTGCCACACAAACACGAAGAAAAAAAACCATTGAGGAAGAGAGAAGGGAGAAAGAAGGGGAGGGGAATAAACCTAACGACAAAAAATGGTTCCCTCTATGTTTAAACATCCAGCATCAAGGTTACTACACTCTGCAAACAAACAACCAAGCTACAACTGAAAGTAAAGCGCCATCAGCAACACAACCTCCTTACGGCATTTGCTGTCCCGCGTAGTTAACTGCACTCAATTCGCAAACAACTTGGACCAACAAAGATAAAATTCACACCATTGAGCTCAGTTAGCCGCCACCTCACCTAACTTCTCCATCCGCCAACTCTTTGAGTCGCAAGGGCCCCAGCCTGGGAGACGAACCCGATCTACAGTAGCCAACCCCTTTGTGAACGATTTCATTTATCTACGCCAGGTCACTATATGTCCACCTCGCACCTTGCGCCAATCAGCCGCAGCGTCGGCAAACAGTGCTCGGTGTGGCATACGATTGGCTGACACCCTTAATACACGACCTAACCATCTACGTTTGTGCAAACGTAAGAGTTGAACAAAAGTACTCGTTCGACAATCAGTGCCAAACAACCGCTCCCTAACCTCCTCGTTGCATACACTCCGGTGCTACCTGATACGAGCGACTGAATGCAGACATCAGTGATCAAATACCTGAAGACGGTTCACGTCCTCTACCCTGAACGGCCAGGTCTCGCTGCCATAAAGTAATACAGCCCTCACTGTTATCTGAAATATGCGACCTCTTTGTCGCCAGATTGTCGTCAGATTAGTGAACACTGCACTATACTTGAAGATACGCGCTTCTGTTTCATTCCCTATACGTCTGCTGCCGCTGCTAATGCAGCTTTCCAGGTATACAAATCGGCCAACAACCTCCATGACTACATTATTTAACATTAATCCTACATAATCACAGCAATCTTGCAGAAGCACTTTGAACTCTGGGGAAGCAAAGCGCATTCCGGAGTATTTACCAGAACGCAAAATAGCGTTTAGATTCGTTTGTTTCACTTGAAGGTTGGCAAAAAGTAACACCCTGTCGTCAGCATAATCAAGATCAGTCAGTCTTTCACCAGGTAGGAGGTCCACACCGGCATTTTGTGACTGCCGGAGACAATCCCCTATTATTTCATCCATGACAAAATTAAACAAAAATGGTGAAAGGAGACAGCCTTGACGAACGCCGCTCCTGGTGCTGAAACTGTCAGACAGCTCACCGTAAAGCCTAACCTGCGCCGAAGCATGGGAACAAAGCGCCGATAGTATGTTCACATACTTGGTCGGCACACCTGTGCGTTTAAGCGACCCTTAAAGTGTAGATCGATCAAGCGAATCGAAGGCACCTTTATAGTCGAGGAATACGACGATTTTTGGCCGGCGGTACACATGACGCTGCTCCAGAATTTGACAGAGGGTAAAAATGTGATCTATGCAACCCCGCCCAGAGCGAAACCCTGCCTGTTCTTCTCTAATAATTACCTGCCGAGCTGCAGTGAGTCGACGGAGTATAATGGATACCAGAACCCCTGAAATGACTGGGGTCAAACTGATACCCCTATAGTTTTCGCAACGGCCTTGGGCTTCTTTCTCGAACATAGGGAATATTATCGAGTGAGCCCATAACAGAGGGACGGTCTCCATTGTCCACACAAGTTGGAGCAACTAAGTCGAGGTCTCCACTAAAGCCTTTCCACCTCATTTGAATAGTGCCGGCAAGAGATCGTCCGGACCAACGGCTCTATTACGTTGCAGAGCCGAGGTGCAATTGCGAACCTTAGCCTCAGTGGTTGGTTCCCAAGGTGCTACATCACAAGTTTGTGGCGGCAACACAATAGAAGCAGGGGGCCAGCTAAATTTACCCTTAAAGTGTTCCGCCCAACGCTTTAACCTTCTGGTTTTATTATAAATTAGTGTGCCATCTACCTCGCTGATAGCTTCACTGACAGACGGCCGCCTGGGACCAGTAGTACGGGTCAGCTTGAAAAGTTTGCCGGTGTTCCCGAGGGCAACAGCGATTTCCACTTCCTTAACTTTTTCCACTTACCAAGCCGCACGATAAACCTTCGGATTACGTTTCAGTTTCTTACGGATATCCCTTCTAGACATTTTATGTTACGTCTGGCATCTAACAGCTCCAAGGATTTCTCTGGAATCTAATGTCTATTCAACCCACGTGCCCTCGTGCTGCATGCTACAGTACCTGCTTTCTAAACAGCCCGTGAGATTTATGTGTAGCAGCTATTGGGGTCTTCGGAGTGAGTCGTCTTACTAAGGCAGCCTTCTAAGCTGGTTTGGTGATTATGCTTTACCGATGGTAAAGCCAGTTTCTCAACAGCCAGTCGTTGCTGTCGGTATAGTCGTTGCCCAACAAAAGTGAGAACAAAACGACGACATACCAAAGCATGATCTGAATCCAAGTATGAGCTCCAATAGAAAAGAACAGTCATGAATGGAGCACCGCCATTTATAGCTAACAGCTATGTGGTCTATCTGAGACCAGGCCTGATTCGGAGCAGGCGGGCACCATGCATAGTAATGGCGTGAATGATGCCTAAAGCTAGTGCTGGCTAAAAGTAGCTTATGCTCAACGCACAGTTGCAACAATCTCCAGCCATTATCTGATTGGTGCGACGCTATCCCAAACCTGCCACCTAAACGAGATTCGGCCTCACCAAGGCGGCCGACCTGGGCATTTATACGTCCGGCAAGAACGACTATAACAGATCCACGTTTCAAGCGAAGAAGAGAGGCCAGATCCGAGTAGAATGCGTCCTTGACGCCGACGTCATTACAGTCAGCAGGAGCTCAAGCGGACACAATGAAAAAGTCTCTGAAGGTCTTGCATCTAAGGCTGGCCTTAACGGAACCTGTCAAGCGGACAGTAAAAAGCTTACTGATAACAGGAATCTAATTTATCAATAAGGCTGCGGCTGTTGAGCTAAGGACTATACCCACTCCAGCCTGACCTGTAACAGCGACTGTGGAGTCACCCGAAGTGTATAACCAGTATCGGGTCGACAATGCAGGTGCTGTTAGTTTCATACGCTGACTACTGTCCAGGATTCTAGTTTCCGAGATACAGCAGACATCGACATGCAACGAGTCTAACGTTCGTGCGAAAGCAGCCTGTTGCCCTACCTGTTTTAGAGCGCGAACGTTGAAGGCACCTATATAAATTCGCATTCCAGGTCTAAGCAAGGGACGAGGGAGGCCTGAAGCTGAATGGCAACAGACGGAACTTACAGGCTCAGTGCTACCACGGTTAGCTACATCTGTAGTGGGACCTGTGGATTAACTATCAGAAATGGAGGTTGGAAGAAGCCCGAGAACGAAATTTGATAAGACAGTGGAAGAGCGTTTAGCAGTAACATGTGTTTGCCTATCTATTCTGCTGTGTGCAGCAGACAGGGCGACCCGGTTTATACTGCGAGACGGCCGATGCAGTATGAAATTACTGGTGTTGGGACTATTCATGGTTGTGTGTGGGCTGAGATACTGCCAGGGCGCCCAGACCTAGACAGGAGAACGATAAGGGTTCTCAACCAAAGCTTTTGGTTCAAAAGCCTATAGCGCAAGGCAGTGGGTGGGTGGCAGTGTACCAGAACTGGTACATTTTTCAGAAAAAAATGCCAACCTTCTTCCAACTCCCAACCTGGAGGACCAGGAGACTGGTTTGTCAGACTTCAGCTTATTGGCCTGCCTGGCATGAATGAATCTATGTGTGTGGTGGCCACACTAGCCCAACAGGTCATCGAGATGCGCAAGTCATATCTCGTCAAGGTCCAGCCTAGTTGTGACAGGTATTTTTAACCAGGTGAAACCTACCCATTCTGTTCAATGGAGCAGGCGGGGTTTTAATAGTTCGTGACCTCGTCGTTGCCTGAACACCACGCGGTTTTACTCAACTGCTGGTGATTTCAGTATGTAAAACCCGGTAGGGCAATCCCTTAGCTGACGTGCGGAGTACGTGATCCAACCGTCGTGGACTGTGCAACGCGACCAGATGACGGATTGATTGTGCAATCCCGGAATACGCGCCGACGAACGGCCGTGGTGTTTACAAGATCAATCCACATTTTGTGGGATGATTGGTGGAAACACCTATGGTGAAGCACAAGTCTGCTTATATCTTCGTTGCAAGCAGGTCAACTTTCTGAACCATAGAACAAAAGGGAATGTGCACAAGCATTATATATCCTTTATAACGACAACTGAACGTCTTTTCGACGCCACAGATGGCGTAGGTTGACAAAGGCAATTTGTGCATTTACCATATTCGCTGATGTCTCATAATCAATGCTACAGACTGACGAGATAGTGCTACCTCAGTGTGTGAGTGTGTACAGTCGGAGACGGATTACCCACAATAAAGAAGGTAGGAGTGTGTATGGTCCAGTTTTGAAGATGAACTTTGAAGAGGCAAAGTGCATTCCATACAAGCCAGCCCAGCCGCTCACTACGATAAACATGATCTGAACGTCTTCATCAGAAGTACTAAGTAAAACAGTATCCGCATACTACATGTCGGTCAACTTAGCGTCAGGAATAAGCTCAACATCAAGTTTGCTGGATTCCGCAAGCGCACCTTCCGGAATGTCGTCTACGACAAACTGAACGGAAAGGTGGAGGTCAGACACCATTAACGAACGCTACCAGGAATGATAAACTCTTGAAAAATTTTTCCATGAACTCCCACCTGCTTGAAAAATGAGCACACAGTGACCTCAGAAGATTCACTCCCTTTAAGAAGTAGGCAGCTCGAGAGTGTGTTACGAGTAACTGAATCGACAGCAGTCTTTAATAGAGAGTGTGCGAGAAAGAGCTTGGAAGGTAAGACCTAGGATTGAAGTGGGGGCTGTGGACAGAGTGAATAGGATAGTTATGTCCGATTGTAAGCGCTGCTGCACGCATTAGGTGTATTCGAAGTTATACCACGCTTTTGGATTACACTGGATATTCTCCGACCGTATTGGATAAAACGCCGGCGGTCACGGGCAACCGTTGGGCGACCAGATTGCTCTTTGTTTGAGGATACTTTTGCTAACCCCCTTCCGTACGCGGGAGAGAGCGAAGCCGCAATTATGATAAGTCCTGTTATATGCCCGTAGGATCGTGCCTCATTACCTGAGCAGTATTACGCGGTTAGTAGTGCAATGTATAACTATATGGGTGTATACACTTTTCGTTTGACCACGCCTCTTCGGTCTATCTGAAAAGGTTTCGCCAGGAAGGAAGAACGTCTAAATCAATATAGCCCTTCTGTCGATGCACTGCACAATCTTTTCTGAGTATCAAAATAGGCCAGGTCAATACGCAGACTTTTACACTGAGTTTGGTGCATCACCGTACATAGGTCTGGTACTACCGATGAGTTCATGGTCAGTCTTTTTTCAAACGTCATAATTTTTCAGCTTCACAGTATTACATTCATTTCACTTTTTCCACTGCACGTTTCTAAAATCCTAGTCAGTTTGACAGATCGCTCACTACAAGAACTGAGAATGAAACACAATATCAAACCATACTGAATGGGCATTAAATTATGGAATCCCTTTAGCATACTCACTACTACAATATAAGTAAAAGTTGATTCGCAAGGGCCTAAATATGGTTTTTATCTTGCGCTAATTTCCAACAACCGTTAACCCCTCATTGCCTCACTCTAAACTGAGGCATGTCTACGTATCTAGTCGCTTGAAAACAATTGCATTCATTCTATCTACAACGGAATTTGTCAGAACACGTTCATGAAAAATGGTAAAAGAAAGAATGAAAAGAAAAAATGAAGAGTACTAGAAGTTATATAGGTGCTATCAGAATTATCTCTCCTTTAGTACATTAGGTAGAGACGGTGCAACGAAAGGAAATTTAAGAGGAGTTCAGGAAATTTTCTCAAAATCTGACAATTATCCGCCCTGTCCATTGAACAGCCTGGAGATATTATCCAGACTTGTATAAAACTAGAAATCCAGCCTTGAAAATGCGTTCTGATGATGATTCGAAGTTTCATTTCAAATGAATCAAAAGTTGAGCACAAATACTTGAAGATGACCTTGTGTGACTTCTACTAGTTTGACAGGCATGAGGTGGCGTGTCCGAGTAAACCTGAAATAGTCAATAAAGCCGTTGTGGGTGTTGACCTTCATGGTGACCGCCATTTTTGTTTGGATAAACATCATCATTATGATGGTGTAATATTGTACTTGTTTTAGAATGCATAATGCAAACCTTAAACTAATACAGAATTCCAGTCTCACTTACAGACTTAAATGGATGAACAAATGAATTAGTTTAAGACCGTTCGCAGCAGATTGTGAAAAAACACAATCAAGGGAAATTGTAACAAACAAGAATTCTCCTCAATAAAAATCATTCACTTACCTGGAACAGATAACATCTGTAAAAGCAAAACTGACTGACCTATACAACTGTTATTATTAAAGTTTCAGCCACCACCACCATTTCCCTTATGCCATCGTCGCTTGGTGGTAATAACGCAATGGTATGGCTAAAGAACTTTATCATGTTTTAACCTTGAAAAACAATTCCATATAGATTGGACATCACCCACAAATGATCGCAGTTGTCACATTCCCATAGACTTTTCAGTCAGCCCCTTTCAAAAGAAAGCACTGAACTCGAGTTTCACTCTTATTAGAGCTCGTCAGTAGTGCATATCCTCGTCACGACCTAGACTGGAACTCCGGCCACGTTTTCATGAGGCATCGACTTCACATCACATCGACCTCAGATTGGGCACGACCGACTTTTCATATGCGAACGCTCAACCACTTTTGTGAGGTCAATGGCGCAGTGATAAACATGGTTGCATTATGAAAGCGTGACCGGAGTTCTAGTCTTGGCCGTGGTAAGGATATGTACTACTGACGAGCTCAAATGAGAGCGAAACTCGAGTCTAGTGCTTTTTGTCGAAAAATTGTCTATGTGAAGTTTGAAAATCAGGGCCGATGATGCACTCTTTTCATAGTCAGTCCGATAAGAAATGTAGATATTCGAGTGAATAATGAAACAGTGAACCAGACTTAGTATTGTCTTACTGACGACTAGTCAAGGGGTTAGTTGATTTTAAGTTGAGCATCACATATTTGATCACAACCGCCACACTCAGGTAGACAATCCACCAAGCCCCCCGAAAATAAGCACTAGACTCGAGTTTCGCTCTCATTTGAGCATGTCAGTACTGCATATCCCTACCACTACCGGGACTAGAATTCCGGCCACGGTTTACATGAGGCAACCGTATATACCACTGCGCCATTGATCTCATATCGAGCACGACTGAATTATCACATATGAACGCTCAACCACTTTCGCTTGTGAGTAATGATCAGGTTGTAGGATATCCGCACCAAATTTAGTACGAATGAAGTCAAACAGTTTGGGCGT
>JTDE01002290.1:58390-72316 GCA_014338405.1 Paragonimus skrjabini miyazakii | reverse complement strand
CATGAGTTGTTTCAACCAGTTCGGGACGTGTTCTGCCACTCGTTGAGATAGCTGTCGGTCTGTTCTGCCTATGTAAATGTCACCGCAACTGCAAGTGAACTGATAAACAACGCGAGAGACAGATTGGTCCGACAAACTGCGTCCGCGATTGTGTAGAACGGGTCCTTTGGTGGTTTGAACCAGACGTAATTGGACAGCTGCGTACGTACGGGATAAAGCACATTGCAATTTGTGCTTTATATCATTTGCCAGATGATCACCTTTGAATTGCAAAAATAAGATATAGTCCGGATATAGCGGCCTAGGATTGTGGTGTGAAAAACTGACTGCCTGCTGAAGGTCATGCGTCTGAGCTTCTCCCTTGTTTATCACCACCACATTCTGAACGTGTATGGGGACATCAACATCTTTTATGATGGGACCAAACCGATTATCTTTGATCAAGGTTTACGGGAAATCGGTCCTTTTTTTCGTGATTTGTGTGAACTATGGATACTGACAGTCCACGGAAGTGAATTAGGATGTGCTCTCAGTCGACAATGAATCCTTGGAAAGTCGGAGCTACTGCCAAACACGGTGGCGCATGATAGAGACCACGACTTTAGGTGTGTTGCAATGAACTCAGGTAAAACTAACGAGTGATTCATCTCTAAAATTAGGTGCTGTCTCAACTGGCCGTTGCGTTTTTGAAGGAATCAGCGATATTACTTGAGAAGTAGAGCAGCACTGAATGCTTTGTTCTACTTGATAATCGAGACGAGTGGAATGGAATCGAAAGCCATGGATACGTCAGCGACAGCTGCTTGAAAGCTGAAAGACTTCGAGAGGGAGTTCCGAAGCAACGTGTGAAGTAGTAAGGTAGCATGCAGACAAATGTCATGGTGTAGAAGTGTGAACTGAAGAGCAAACAGTTACAAGTGCTTGTTGCAGCGATTGGCCAATATCACGTGCAAACACCTGGCCATATTTGGAGATCAGTCAACAGTTCTCAGATTGCTGGGGGGGGTTTGAAGCGTTCACTTTGAGTTCAAGTTTGGTACGAGTGCGGCAGAAGTGAATTAGACTTAATTCTGTCCGCAAACTGATACTTAAATTTCTTAAGGTATCTGCTTTCGCGCACTCTAAACGTTTGCGCAGTAACTTGCCCAAACCTGAAGCGGAATTGTTCACGCACTTCAAAATACGATATATTTCCTCACTAGTGACCGAAACAACCAGAGACTAGTCCGGATGCAGAGATGTTCGCCTATCTGTGTGTGGCTGAGTCGACAACCCTTCGGACTAGAACACAATGAAGTTGTGTGTAGTTACCTTCATAGACTTCTCTGCACTTTCCGGAGAACTACAAAAGACACATTTTTATTTCACTGACGAAATAGCTACGTAATTAACCCTCTACATTTGTTTCTTGGTTATGTAGCCTCTTCCTGCCACAACCGCACATCACTCATGATGGTATACTGAGGAGCACGTAAGTTCAGTGATGATTATACACGTACCATTATGAATATGCCTGTATGAAGACCTCAGGCAACCACCAACGGTTCATCGGTATGCAGGAAAATCTAGCCTTTTGGTCTCAGCTAGTCACCGCAGTTTAAGGAAAACGGGTAAACCATTCAAAATGTTCCGCTGTCTGAGATCGAGCTTTCAAAATCACATTCGACTGTGAGCCTGTTGTTCAGCTGAAAGTGTGGGCAAAATTTTTGTCGGGTTAAATCATGTCAACGAGTCCAGTTGTCTCCCAGCTAGTGGTCTGGAAAATGAAATTGAAAGTTGTAAAGAAGTTCAAGTTAGGGAAAGCACGACGGCTCCAGTTCATCAACAAGTCTTAGAAGAAATACAGGTCATTGTAGTGGGCATTTGAATCCTGCGACTTCCATGAGTTCGCGTTTTTTCACAGTTGCACTTGACGGAATACGGACGAATTCTCTGTTGACTGAGAACATTTACGGTCAGAAATGTGCGTTCACAATCAAACATTTCAGAGATTTTGTGTGGCTGAATGGCCCTACCTGCTCCACTCCGTCCTACCCTCGCTATAGTTAAATATGCGCCGAAATAATACGTGCTGGCGTCAGATTTCCCCAGCTGGCAGTACCATACGTAGACGTCCCCTACGCGAATTACCTGTGCATTGGCGGATACCGATGCAGTAACTCAGACAGTACTGTATATTCACGATAATTCGTAAACAATAATTCGGAACCAGGTAAGTAGCTGACCTTATTTGGAATTGTTATACACCTAGCCAATTGAGGTTTGTACTGAGACTGTCCAGTCGGTATCAAGAGGCGGTGGTTTAATCCATCGATTTGTTATCATATACCGACAATACTCAAAACTAAAATTTAGTTTGAGATACCACTACATGTTACTGATCCGTACTTTTGATGCAAATAACCAATAACCAAATTAGTTTGTCGTAACGCTACAAACAGGTACTTAGAAACAAAAATACGGCTTCATACATAGGAACCGTTTTAATATTTTGCGAAGTACGGAATAAAATCGTTTATGAGCCAACAATAATCGTGTAGCAGCTTAACGCTAGCACGGACTGTCGCGAGAGTGAATATGATACAGTGGGATTTCCATGATAGTTGCCTGTTAAGTTATCTAAACAGATGTTCGCAACTTTGAATGTTTTCGTGATTATGTGAATGAAAGAACCATAAAATGCATCCAGCGGGTCGACAGATTATTGAATTCGATTACAGTTTTGAACAACAGACGCAGTGTAGTACTGGTATGGTCGAGCTTGATTATAACAGAACAGCTCAGAACGAAATCATTTTATAACGAATGTCTTAATGCGTTAAGCATGCGCGTAGAATAGACAACGTTATCGAATTAGGACCCTTTGCTGGATCTGGAGATTATCCACAAACAGATTCGACCGCGTAAGTATCCGGACCATCTTCCAAAAGAAAGTTTGCTGTTTTGGTTCACATACTTGAAAGGTCCACCACTGAGAAATACACCAGACCATCCACTGAACGATGCGTATCAGATACGGCAATATTTTGTGTTTTACAGGTCTGGTATTCGCAATCAACGTATTGTCCAATTTCTCAATAAAAGGTCACTGGGAAGTCGCAACACCACTCGGAACTCGGCTTCATATATCAAAGTCCCTCATCGCATGGCTGGATTTGTTTCTAATTCAGTTCCCAATACCAACATCATCATTTGTGGGTAGGTTGGTCATATAATATACACTGATTCATAATCGTATAATACAGCGTATGCTGAATTTTCATTCCCAAAGTGCAATGCACCGTGAACGCAACTCAGCACAATGAGGATGTTACAGCAGTCAATACTTCTAGCTGATGGCAAATATGATTATCGAAACGAAAATAGTGAGAAAGCCACTTCTTCGGGAAACAACACGTATAATTATTTACCTTGGCTAACGGTACAGGGGTAGTAGTACACAGTGATTGGCTTATATAAATTTTGTTTATCGAAAAACAACAACAACGACGCAAATGTCATCTGACAGTATGAAGGAATGATAGTTCAGAATTATTAAACTTGAAACAACACTATGAAAACTTTTAAAAATAGGTCGGTTGCTGTAGGGAATTCAAATATGCATTTGTTTTATATAGTAACAACGACATTTCATTAAAAACACACAAATGGATAAGAACAGAGGCGACCGGGACGGAGCCTTGATTGGCAAGTGACTGCAGTAAAAGCAATTGTAAGGAGTCCACCTACTTAACCTATTAATATCCCAAATTGGTGCACCGCGGTCTTAAGGTTGTTCGCAATGCCAAACTCATCTATAAACCTCATTCTGAACTCCAAGTCGGTTATCTCCAACTGACTGAGGGCTGAACAAAACAGAAACGGGTAAAGAAAGAATGACTTAGGGACTGACATAAGTAACAGGTTTGACTAATTTTTGCAGTGCAAAGCGCCCGACTGAATAAAAAATGTTGCATTATTCCCTAATGTTCTTATGTATGACCACGTGAGTGAAACTTTTCGAAAGCCACCGAGCAACATGCATAAACCGTAACCCATGGACATTTCCAAAATGTCATAAACAGGATATTAGTGCATCCTGTAGCAGTTTAATAAACAGTATGAGACACAAAACATTTGTGGGATGTCTAGGTTATATAACTTGAGCAACTGTCTGCTAACTTTCCTGAAGCGATGTCTGAAAATGATAAACCGCTAGGGAATAACGACCAGGACGTCCTCAGACTAATATTGAATATGCGTGTTCAAGTCTAAACACCAGCTTGAGTTCACCATAAAATAACGCTGTTGAATTTACAGGTCATTGTGCCGGTGTGCTAGCAGGACTGAGCTACAAAACAGCGTATTTTGAGAAGTATGGACCAATAAACTTTAACGAATTGGAGAGACTGGAAGACACAGATGAACAAACATCTTCACATTAAAATACTCTTCACATCACCATTCACTTCAATTCAGTTAGGTTTTGCAATTGCACCAAATGTCTATTCAATATTTGTGTATCGATTCCTTTTCGATAAAATACACATTACTTTGAACCACTCAACATTGTTCAAGTTTGACTAATCTGTAAAAAATTCAACTCGATGCATCTCAGTAGAAATATGCTAGCAAATTGGCATCTCAGTAGAAATATGCTAACAAATTGACAACTATCAATGCTATAACCTCAAGCAAGGTTAATCTAACTTCTATTATAAACATACACGTAATAGGAATACTGCTTCAACAAACGTACGATATAAAAGAACAAATATCAGTGAAAAGTGGATGAATTCGACAGTCCAACAATAAACCGAATAGACTTTGCGCCTACACAGCGTTTGAAGTATATGTTATTTTCGACGTTTGAAAAAATCCAAACCCTTGCACTAAAACAACGTTCATGTTTCTGTACGGGTATTTTGGTTGAGCGTGGATCATGGTGCTCTAAAATGGAATATGACACCAGTATCGCCACCCTTGCATAGCTGGTAACAAGAAGTTCAATCTGAGAATGTTAACCAACGTCAATTGAACAATTTCAATGAACAAGCACGTTCGTTTCCGTACACATATCTACCAAACAAACCAGTAAAAATTTGAAAATGGTATCATATGTAGACTGCAATCAACTTGTTATTTGAACCTTTTCGTGTTATTCTCCTTTGCTGTGGAGCAGAGCAAACTCTCTTTCGATTGTTTCCTTTCGTTATATCCTTCATAGCAGCGCTAACAGATGAAGAATATCATTTTTTAAAAGCGGTGAACCTTTTATCAAGTACAATTACAAACATTTCATGGAACTTTTTCGAAACTCAACATCCTGAAAACCAGTCGAAATTATGGTACAGTCGCCGCACGACATAATCAACATAACTTTCTTGAGTGTAACATATCCTCCCATTAAATATGTAACACTGACTTGATTCTTGAGGGGTAAATACATGTCTAAAGTCCACGTGCAGTAACCTAACAGTAGTAATCGGTTGTTGTAATTGTCCATACTTCACGTCAAACATTCTAAAGACCAACGACTTGCTATATCGCTGTCGCTTAACAACGAAATCAAGCTGTCAACAACAGCGGTACCTTGTGGAATAACCACTTACATCACAGTTCTAGATGTTTACAACCGATGTGTTTACAACAAACCGACCGACAAAGTGAAAGCTGAGTGAAGTGACAATATGCGACGCTCCCCAAGAATCGAGAGAAAACCAGTCGGATCTATCTAATTAAACATTCGAGAAGACATGAATTGAATATTACCACACACTTAACCGCAGTCCTCGCATTCCTGTAAATTTTTCAGAGAACCTCATTCGAAAAGAAGCACCACACTTGAATTTCGCATTTGTTAGAGCTCGTCCATAGTGCATATCCTTCCCACAGCCGGAAGTTGAACCTCGGCCACGCTTACGTGAGGTAACCATACTGGCCACTGCGCCATTGACCCCACAGTGGGAACAACATAATTATCACATTCAAATGTTCAGCCACACAGTCGCACCTAATGGGATTTCAGTGCGTAGTGATTAACACGGGTGCCCCATGACAGCGTGACTGGAGTTCAAATCCTGGAAGTGGTGAAGCACTACTGACGAGTCTTTAATAATATCAGAGCTCGGGTACAGCGTTGCTTTTCTAAAGGGGCCGACTGGAAAGTTTATGCGAATGTGAGGGCTGGGAACGACTTTGTGTGAAGTTCAATTCTTGTTAACCAAAGAACTTCATACCGCCTATCAGTACGCGATATAAATGTTCAAATGTAGGTTTCTCTGTTTTAAGGCACAAAGCGATTTTCATCAATTCATGAACCTACATAGAATGTCGGTTGGTGTTATCAGAACCAGAACACGACAATCACTATCAAGTGATATGCGAAGTTGGAAATTAGGAAAAGTAAGGATGATGTGGTGTCTTATATACCGGTTTGCCAGTGGTATCGGTTACTACAACGTAAACCACATACCACACCGCCATCGGCGTACAACTCCAGTTTTTCCTCTTACAAACCGTCAGGACCTATCGCATCAACGTAACGTAAATCATAGTTGGTCTGCCTCTAGCAGTCAGTGAGTCCCACTGTTCCACATGAAGGCCACTTCATGACACAGCTTTGTATTGTGTATCATTACATAATACTAAGCTAATTTTACACTACAGGGTGTAGAAGATACAAATTATACAAGTGATTATTTACTCAAATTGGTCGGCAATTTAAAACTTGTGAAGTCTATAGTGCCTCAGATCTGGAACATCTTTTCCCAGTTATTTTCAAAAATGGTGTCGCTAGACTAACAAATGATTTGAAAACACACATTAGTTACATACAAATGGTTGAACGTATGTAGAACGATTACCGATTACTAAGTCACCCAAATCTTGAAATTGTTCGCAAACATCAGGTTGCAATCTCAACAAGACTAGATTAGCAAAACAACTTTTCCCGGCAACAAATCCGTAAGAAGAAATTCAAAACACTGAGTTCTCTCTAACCATTTCAACTGAGCAGAAAGAAGACATACATTGCGATGTTAACATTTCGTTTACTCTCATCAGTCGCAAACGTAAAACTTGCCAGTTATATACATCATAAGATAGGGACAAACAGAGACTAGACAAGCCTACAAACACACCAAGCATTACGTTGGTTGGTAGGTTGCCTCAACCACGTTTGTGCATAGAACGTTGGCTGGTAAGTTCGGATAAGCATCGCTTCGTAGAAAGCCAGTACCTTTGGGCTTCAATTGTACAATATCTCGAAGAAGTCAACTAGGTGACCTGTTGTCATAAGGTGCTTAGCAATGGATGATGTTGGATTTCGAGCCCAGGTAAACGTCACTGTAAGTGAACTGGTGCACAGCATAAGAAACAGAAGAGTTTGACAAACAACTTTCGAGACTGCAGAGAAGTGGTCCTCTGGTGGATATTCTGATAAATTCATCGAGGCACACAATACGGTGAAGCACTGAATCCATACTTACGGTTCAAAAGGATTTATCCCTTCTTGACATTCAAAAGTGATTATTTAGCCAACGACATAAAGCACAAATTAAAGTGTGCTCTGGTTCGAACGTATGCGGTTGCACAGTTGTGCTTAGTACAAACCACCAGATGACCAGTTCTTCGCAATCGTTAAAGTAGTCATATACATGGTGCGTCCATCCCCAGAGTTGTCACACAAATACTTGTTCGCTAAATTATGTTAATAATAAGTGCTGATCCATCAGTGTGAGTAATGTTTTCACTTTCAGTGTGGCTGGTGTGAAATCATTTTCTACCTCTCGTTACCTTATTTCCGGATGTTTTCTGCATACTTCCGCATTCACCTCCGGTCTTTTAAGGAACAGACCGATCCAGACATTTTCTGCCCTTCACAAGTATATATTTTAGCAACGTTACTGTTGGATCACAGCTGGAAATATGTAAGAAGTCCGTTGGCAAAGCCGTACGTGGTTAGTCATCCTCATTCCCTAATCCTGTGACACAGCCCAACCATAATCACCTGATCGTTCGTAACCAAACGCACAATATTTCGCCGACTCATTATTTGGTGGGAACCAGGGTTACTCTTGAACCTATTTCTCTAAACATCAGTAGGGGATTTTGATTTTCATATAAATTGAACATCACCCACAATTGATCGCAGCTGTCGCATTCCCATAGACTATCCAGTCGGCCACTTTCGAAAAGAAGCACTAGACTCGAGTTTCGCTCTCATTAGAGCTCGTCAGTAGTGCATATCATCGCCACGGCCGGGACGTGAACCACGGACATGCTGTTCATGAGGCAACCGTGTTTACCACTGCGCCATTGACCTCACGTTAGGCACGACCGAATTAACATATGTGAACGCTCATCCACTTTCGCTTGTGAGTAATGGTCAGGTTGCTCGTACCAAAACGAACCATTTCAGTACTCTCGCTGTACAATATTAATCTCATAATCTTATGGTTCTGCTTCTAGCTCAACCACCGGTTATTAATGCTGAACACGTAATGGTGCAGACAACCCAAATCCTACCTCCTGGGACGTGTACGAAATACTCGACTATCTACAAAAGAGCTAGAGCACGGAGGGGGGGTAGATGCAAGCATTCCGTTTTGACTGGTCAGTACCAAATTTTCATATCAAACGATGAAAGAGGTTGGGGTGGATAGTCAATCGGTGGGATTGGACAGGTCAACAAATCCATCATAGAGTTAAGTTCACGAACGACTGTTTCTGAAAACACAAGGTCGCCTTCAGTTACTGTGTGAATTAGCATCGAGAGACTGATCTCCTGTGACTGGAGGCACACAGTTTCCAAGCCCGAGTCAATACACACATTTCGACTGCGTTGAATGATCGTTAAACTGAATCTATTAATATTTGCTTAATGTGATGCATGTTGTAATGCCGTTAAAAAAAGGATTTTAAGTCACATATAACCGCGGCAAAAGTTACATAGGCAGAACCGAAAGAGGCTTGATCTCCACAGCGGTGGAGCAATTGCCTAGGTGGGTACAAAAGTTCGTCATTAGAGAGCGGCAATGTCGTCGAAATACGTAAACATCCAGTGTCCACAGGGGCTAAAAACGTCCTGACCACTGGTCACGTTGTCGACCTGAACTGCACATTCAGCATCCAAATTCGTCATCCCAATCGAAGATTCATGCGCTTTATCGGGGCGGTTGCCATCAATCGATCGAAGCCGGCCTTGTGTTCAGAAGCAACCGTTCGTGAACTTGACCCTGCTCTGGATTTCGCTACCATTACTCTCCCACCAATTGATTATCCACCCCAACTCCCTCAACTGTTTGATACAAAGACCAATTCATGTTACTTTAGATTTGATGAGTCAATACAAAATGCTTACATCTATCATTCCATATGTTCCAACATATTTGCTCAAACTTCTGAAGGAGACCGTCTCGAATTTTCGACTTAGCTTGATGGCTAGGATTGATCGACCTACTTGGTGGGAATGTTCTAACAGAATGTCAACTTATTAGAGTATTCGTATACTCGCTTGCAGTGTAGTGCCGATATCTATGGGAAGTTAACTTGAGTGGCGCTTGCTATCTCTATCAACTTATGTAGTGGATGACTGGCACGTTGAAGAATGCGTGACGATTCGCACAACTCGTCCGACGTCTCCAAACAAGAAAAAGTAACACGGTCAACAGCGCGCCCGCACTCGAAATGATGTAGACTGTTGTTCGTCATATTCCTATATAGTTCGTTGTTTAATTTTAATGTCAATCAACCAAACCGAACCATTCGACAGCACTGGCCAAGAGTAGAAATGCATGTACACAACCACACCGAAAAGAGATTATGGACAGTAGGCTTACCGTAGTCTTACTCGTGCATGAAGATTAGCCGAATCCTTATGTGCAAACAAGTCATCCACATTACCACCGGTCAATGAAAAGGCAGAGAATACCGGATAAAAATGAAATCTTATACGTATTAACAAAACTGGTCGTGCAGCAATACACTGTCGTTGCGTCACAATCACTTGTTGCTGAGCACAGGAGAAAGAAAAAAATGCGACTAGGCCAAATGAAAAAATATGAGCGCGGTCGGAAAAATGGGCACACAGAAAATGAAAAGGATAATATGATCACAAAAGGAGGTAACTGTTTCGATGAAAGACGACCGTCAGATGAAACACAAATGTAACATTAGTGTCCCATTGTGGCAACTGTTGCACATTGCTGTAGATTTAAAAACAATCCGATAAAATAGTCCCCAAACCAAATATCTTGTTCCGAACAGATTACAAATGTATTCTGACGGGGAGAAGACTCCAACAACGTAGGTAGCCAAATTCGATGGATATGCTTTATTTGTAGACAGAAAGTGAGCCATACTATTCTGGCATCATGATTAGCTGGTTGACCTTGGTTATGGAAGAGGTGGAATAATTTTGGCGAATTGGCCATGTGATTTGGACGGAGACAGATGCGGACGTGCCTTGAACCAACTCCTACGTCGACTGAGCGTCTGTCGTATTAATTTCTCTTCTTCCGCAGTCAAATATAACAAGGTGGACAGAACACGAACCAAATGCAAGGCCTTCAAAAAAAACATACAAGCGCAATAAGTGTTAACAAGAAAACATAACTTTATATCAAAAAGGAGCAGCGTCTCCGTAAAAAATAAACCAGGTAGGCATAGTTCACAAAGCACTCACAATAACTACAAATGCAACGGATGTTGGATTTAATTCTTTGACACTGAATGTAAGTTAATGAAAACTTATCTCCTATGTTGTGCGGGACACATTCTTGTAGGTGAAAAGCAAGTCCGTGAACAGATCATGAGAATGTTCGTTTTCAAACGATCTTCCTCTGACAGTAAACTCAACTTCAACGGAAAAGAAAGCTAATCGAGTAATTTGGCTGCTTACTTAAACGTTTTAATAATGTTCAAACCTCTGACGTAGTTTCGCCCTGAACTAAGGCGGTACAACAAAACAGATTAGAAAGTCTCCATCACTGTTGTACTCAAACGGAAAAAAACCCAAACTAACACCTCGTAAGTAAGTTGTCGGGAGAATTCCGGATATAATAAAGCTACCCTAGGCCTGTCGCAATTGTTTATAGTCAGCGGTTATTGATTACGTACTGGAATGTGTGTTAATTAAAGCTAAATTCATTCTCTTTTATTCAGTCATCTTTTCGTTCATCTTTAACCCTATTTCCGTGCGCAGATTTCTTGAACTACTTTTACTGAAACCAACACACTCTATGACAACTAGTTCTAAACAAACCTGATACAAAATCAGACGTAGGCAGGTAGTCTCAGTCTCCAACAACGCCTAACTTTTTTTAATAAACATTATGCATACTTCGTAGTTGACAACGTGGAATTAAAGTAACAATGAACAAGCATAGCAATGGATTAGGATAGTGAATATAGATTGCGCTGAGTGTTGTGGTCGATCTGAAAAACTAATTTGAAGCGCCCAAATGTAAACAGACTTAAATAGGAAATCAGTTTTGTAAACTTAACGGCTACGGTTCTCACAAATCACCTGAACGTTACCTATCAAAACAAACACAGTTCCTGACCGTTGGGAACAGTGGTGGTGTTATTCGTAGCTAGGGTTGAAGACTTTTTTATTAAAATGCTTGCCAATTTTGACATTCAGGTTGAAAACGTTTCATCACCATGACGGCGTCTACATGCCCTCAAGTTATTGGTTCGCACTGATTCATAGATATTGTCCAGCTCGATGTATTTGTTTGTTGTCACGGTTGATGATTACCAGGCTTCGATAAATTCTCTTGCACGTCTAGTGTTTGCCTGTGGTGGTATTTTATCTATCTCTAACCGAACATTATTCTAGACGAAAATTTCAAAAAAAATTAACACACTGACGTACATTCATTCTATTCAAAGGAAACTCATTCGAAAAGGAATCATGCTGACTTCCGGGATTTCAAGTAACCCAAACAAACCTCATTTTCACGACTAAGTAGAAACTTCAAGATCACATGTCGAAGATAGCGTAAATTGATCATTTCGTTGAAAGCGAAAGCACTGTTGTTGCTGTTATGGTGATGAGTCTGGTCTAGTTGAATGGTAACCGGCGACTCCACATGTGTCACGGAGTTGGGAATCAAGGTAGTGGTCTGACAAGGGCGATCGGACGCTGTCGAAGGGTGATCATCTGCGATGGATGGTAGAATGGGCAAGCATCGTTCAGTTAATGCATTGTTCAGCGAGACTGTTGGCAAGGATAGTGTCGATCCATTGGAAAGTCGACCAAGTGAACTAGAAGAAAGATGAATGCAGGGGAATAAATAAAGTTGTCTGAAGGAAATGCGAACCGGTGTTAGGAAAACAACGAGCAATAAAACAGTGTGATAAATTATTTTTTAAACCCAAAAACTGAAGGATTGTTTAAGCCACAGCAGAAAAGCCAAGTACCATCTAGTTTTGCGCTACTTCAATTATAAACTATTTGAAAACACGTTGATCGGACTAAATGTCCAAAGCTTGAAAAATATGTTGCTATCACACGAAAAACTAGGTCATGTGTGTTAAATGCTGTAAGGTTGTACAGATTAAGATAAAAACAGCCGCGATGCAGTGCTGAGATCCGGCCTTGAGAAGGTGCGATAGGTGGCCGGTGTCATTAACACTGAAATTATCCTCTGCTCACGGTGTTAGGGGATAGGAATCGAAGAGCAGCCTAATTTGTAAAACTTGCAATTCAGACACTCGTTCACCAGAAGGTCAAATACAGTATTGGAGGCGATAAAAATAAAATAATTGAGCAAGCATACTCACTTACCAAATGCATCAGATCGTTACAACGAACACTTAGAACAAGGAATATAGCTTTTCTTTTGGCTACCAAAGTTAATAGGTAACAAAAGTTCAGATGAAAACAAATTCTGACATGAAACAGAAGAACACACACCAGTCACAGTAGCTCAGTGATAAAAACGCCTGACCACCAAAAGCACAACAACGAGGTTTAACACGGATACTCCGAATGCTTGAGTAGGGATTCGAACGGTCTGGCAGTATCTACTGCAAAAGTGGTCTTGTAGATAGCATGGCAACAGGAATTTGTGGTTAATCGACCGGTAATTTGGCTCTTTCTAATACAAGAACACGTCATATAAAGCATACATGGCAGATGGACAAATAGAAACTCCAAGTGGGAGAGAAAACCTCTTGAAATCAACGACTTCGCAGGACAGACTTGAATAAAGTGTACGGTATGTATCGAGACACAGTACCACATGCTAAGTTGAGGCTAACGAACGGGAGAGAATATCACCTGGAACGGTGTGCAGAGTTTGAATCAGAGTATAAACCAGTCACAAGTCCTTCAACACTGTCATGATCGGACGAAAGTTGACCACCCCGGAGATGTTCATTCAAGGTTTTCTTCAATTCTTTCAATCGTTTCCGTTGGAACCGGATAATCTGGAAGAAAAACGGATTCTCATCAACAGATGTAAATCATCGAACACAGCAAATTAGTAAGCACACTTTCAAAGTATCAAAAGTAAAAAATAACAAAATGCAAATAGCCCGGTGATGCTGAAGGAAATGGGAGATTTTGCTTACTTACCACAAAATGTATTCAACCTACTGAAATTACACCCAGCGACACCATACTACCATTGCAATTTTAAAAGTTGCTCCTTATCGCCAGGTCAAACGCAATCACTGTTACAACAGACGAACGAATCACAGTAAACACCAGTTGGTGGCATTTCATTTGAATCGTCCTCAGAGAAGGTGAAGTAAACATAAAAATACGAAGAATGTCTGTCATCATCATCATCATAGACAGCAATACATCAGTGGTTCACACTGATGCTTAACTGCCACACAACCATGAAGAAGAAGAAACAAACCCTGTTTAGGAAGAGAGAAAAAAGGGAGAGGGGAGGGGACCTAACCACTAAAAAAGAGCTACGTCTACAT
>JTDE01002290.1:6834-53458 GCA_014338405.1 Paragonimus skrjabini miyazakii | reverse complement strand
CGCCTCGCGGCTCACGGAATCGGACGCCTTGGTGAAGTCTACGAAGAGGGCATACAGGGGCTGGTTACGTTCCCGGAACTTCTCTTGAGGCTGTCGAGCGGCGAACACCAAGTCGATCGTACTCCGATTCGCTTGGAATCCGCATTGCTCCTCAGGAACATTGGCCTCTAAGACTTTCGTATTTAGCCGGTTCAGAAGGATTCTGGCAAGCATCTTGCCTGCGCAACTCAGCAGACTGATACCCCGATAGCTGTCGGGGCACTGCTTGTTACCCTTACGTTTAAACAAAGGTACTATCACAGCATCCTTGAAATCCTTCGGCATCACCTCCTGCTCCCAGATGGAGTGAATCAGCTGGAGCAGTGCACGTTCCATCGCCTGCCCGCCATCCTTCAGAATCTCGCCTGGCAATACAACTTCACCTGCAGCCTTCCCGTTGCGAAGTTGACCAATCGTTCTCTGCAATTCTAGTAAATCAGGAGCGAGAGCAAGTGAAGGCTTGATGGCCTGTTGCGGTAGGCTGTTCACGGTCATCCAGTCAATGGTGGCAGGGCGATTTAGTAGGCTACCAAAGTGTTTGCGCCAGACTTTCATGATGTCATCTGGCTGGGTGCACGAACAACCGGTCTCCGCATCTATCAGTGCTTTAGTAGACTGGATAGATGGGCCGAATATCGCTTTGAGCGAATCGTAGAACTCCTTATGCTGCCGACGATCTGCGAAGCCCTGCATTCGCACACCATGCTTCATGCACCAGTTGTTCTTGAGTCTGCGAACACGCTCGGCCAGTTGACGGCGGATACTTCGGAACGTCGCCTTCTTCGCTTCAGTGTCCGGGTCCACTGTGAAGGCAGCAAACGTGGCATTCTTCTCTCGTACCAATTCAGCGATAACCAAGTCGTTGTCATCGAATTAGTTCGGATGTTTCTGGCGCTTGAGACCAATCGTCTCGGTGACTGCCGTCGTGATCCATTTCTTGATGACTTGCCACAAACACTCAGGGGTAGTGGATACAGGAACGCCGTGCAGACGGGCGGCAACTGCACATTGAAAAGCAGTCTTCGTCTCGCAGTTCTCCAGTCGTTTGATATCCAACTTCTGCGTACATGGATAAATAATTTAGTCCTAACCAGTCTATGATCGGTGCTACATTCAGCCCCGCGCACCACTCGCGTGATACGCACCTCACGAATGTCGCGCTGTCCCACAATCACGTAGTCAAGCAAATGTTGATGGTCGCTTCGTGGATGGGTCCACGTCGTGATGTCGCTCGCATCCAGCTGGAATCGGATGTTCGTGATAGCCAGCTCGTAAGCAGCACACAGGCGGAGCAGACAATCACTGTTCTCACTGACTGAACCAATGCCGTATGCTCCGAGGACTCTCGGACAAGCTATCGAGTCGCGCCCAACCCGACCGTTCGGGCCACCTAGAACAAACAGTCGATCAGCCACCGGCACCGACTGGACTGTGGCGGACAGCTGATCATAGAACTGGTCTTTTGTATCATCAGTGTGATACACAGTTGGACCACAAACACTAACAAGTGTAGCACACTTACCTCGACCGAATCGCATAGACACCATTCGAGGGCTAATACCGTGCGGTTCGCTTATCATCAAGGCGTTGACGCGTTCAGCGACTGCGAAGCAGACACCATGATCCCAAGCACCGTCTGTCGGGTAACCTATCCAGTAGAAGGTGTACCCGGCACCTGCATCCCGTAACTTACCTTGGTCCGTAAGCCTTGTCTTGCTCAACGCTGCTACATCGATTCCATAGCGAAGCAGTTCCATAACGATCAGTGCAGTGCACCGTTCTCGCCGTCCGCTGGAGTTGCATCGATCCAGCAGCGTGCGCACATTCCATGTTCCAACACAGAGCGTCTTGTGTCCCCGGGCCTGTATCAGATTGCTCTTCAGGTTACTGAAACTGGAGTGAAAATTATCTGCTCAGGGATTGATATTGGAGAGACAGTATGAGGGTGAGTGATTGGCAGTAGCACATTTTCGCCTATCCACCCTGTCATGTGCAGCAGATAGGGCGACCCGGTTTATCCTGCATGACGGCCGATGCAGTATGGTATTTGGTTTCTGTTGTAAAGTCATGGTTTTTATAGGCTTAGGATACAGCCAGAACGCCCAGACCTAGACAAGAGGGTGATTAGAGCCCTCAACCAAAGCCTTTGGCTTAAAAGCCTGTACCGCAAGGCAGCAGGTGACACACACGCATACATACGCAGCAGCATCAACCATCCAGAACAGGCTCGACAGTCACAGCTCAAGACATTCGGCACATTCACACAGAGATACGACCGCACAGACAAACCAATCACACATACAGAGAATCAGATCAAGCAAAAAAGAAAATAACAAACCCAACCAAAACACAACACACGGATACCATACACAACGAACACCTCACAACGGGCACATCTGCCTTTTGTCTGGCTGCTCTCCTTTGACCAATCTGACATAGTTGAACCTGCAACGACCGAGGTCACAGTCAGCACAGCCTTCCGGATCAAAACAGCACATAAGGCTGACCACCACGCCAAGGTAGCAGGAAAGGTCAGGGGTCAACTAAACACTGTGAAAGACGCAGCTACTTGTTCAATTCAGTGAAACTAACTGAAAACCCACCTCGTCGCGCTGAACAAGTTTGCGTTCAAATTCTTCAATCCGTAAAGAAGGACATGCAGATAGATCCCTATCGGACAGACGTTCACGTTCCAACATCAGATGAGCAATCTGCAACAGATGAACAAGGCACCGTTAGGAGATCAAGCGGCGTACCATCAAAACTCGTCAACGAGCCAGACGACAAGTGTTGATATGTTACTTTTACATGATCATAGGGATATGGGATTTACCTAAACATACGAAAATGGATAAAACACCAACCAAAATGTGGGTCTAAAGGCGTACCATAATGCAAATTACCATATTATCAAATAACAGTTCAGATGATACGCATGGCTGGGTTTCTTGACCCAACTTAGACTAAATAATCACGAGCAAGCAATCATTGATTGGATTTTCGACGTGGTCTATAAAATGTTTCATGGAAGTGTATTCGATGAGGTCATAAGTCAACATGACTGAAGGGCAGTATCAGCCGTCTGATTAACTCGAAAAGTGTAACCTCGGACTGATATCAACAGAACACCACAATTTTGCTTCGGAAGAACAGAATTGCACCGTGGATGTCGTATGTGAGAATAGATTAAAATCCCAACAACATATTTTCCGTAAGCTAACAATGAAACCAAGGCTGTTTTGCAGTTAACAAGTAGCGGCTGTCAGTAAGTGGGAAAGACAATAAGTATGCGTGACTATTCATTCACAGTCTCCAATGGGTTCATCAAAACCAAATCAGTCGATCAATTTCAAGTTTAAATGAGAGCAAAAGTATAGAAGCTTCTTCCAAATAAGCCATATCCGGTGTGGACGTCATAACCCTGGGCTTTTGGATAAAATACGGCATTGAACTGGACAAACCGCTAACGGCTTTTTCTAATCATTTGGTAACCGTGGACTTCTCACTGAAGGCGTGAAAATAATTTACAATCAACCCTGTGTGTAAACAGGTACACTGATGACTCAGCAAACTATCGATCAACAACTTCGCCTTCAAAAGTCATTAAAGGAATGAAACGATTGCTTGATAATTCTTTCAGAACAAACAGGTCTGCACTTGGAACATTCAGAAAATCACAGCACGGCTTTCACCATGGAAATCCATACACACCGAACCTATTAATAACTCGTGACTGCTGGATCAAGGTAGCTGAAGAAAGACTGCCCGATGAAACAGTCTTCTAGGACTTCACTAAAGTCTTCAGTATGGTTGATTGTTTAGTCTTGTTGAGGAAACTGAGCAACCATGATCTCGTACGATAACCGCCTGGGCAACAAGAGGAGCACCTAGCCAAAAGCACAGTTGGTTTTCAAGAAAAAACAGCATTCTGCAAAGGTCCAATCGGAAACGTTTGCTGTTCGTCCCTGATTTGTTGAGAATTTTCAAACTACATGTACTATTCTACACTGATATGACAATAATATAGTGAACGATATAAGGTCAGCAGGATTCGAAGCAAACAAAACTCATCTGCTCAGTGGCCAGTAGGTAGCAACCAACCATTTAATATCTCGAAATGTAATCATTCACACCCGCTTTCAAAACACTGCTGAACTTTATCTAGTTGATCACTAGCTAATAGCCCTCAAATGTGAAAAATCTATAAACGCAGCAGAGACAAGCGACTTAAACTTGCCTACAAATCGTTCATCCATGACAAAGAGAATACAGGCAACAATCAACTTGTGGATTAACTTCTCTCGGAAGCACTATCCAGGAAGGGAAAATCAACTGGGAAATGAGCGTGTAGGCTTGTAGACTATACTTGAAATAAAACATTCCCCTTGCTAAAAGCGTTCAGACAACAGTTACTAAAAAGTGTACCAATCCTGAGGGAGGAGTTAACCCTAATGTACAAAACTCCACACATAAACATCACTAACCAGTGGTCAACTTTCCATAAAACAGTAACCAATGACTGGGGATTCGTTACTTGTAACATGAGCTTCAAATGAGTGAGTTGTGTATGAAGAAGCATTTTCCCACCCACTGTCTGCCTGTTTTGGAACACTCTTCTATACTCTGTGGACGCGGCTGAATTGGTTAAGATGGTCGGAACGCTGCCTGAATGATATATACCTGACAGTCGAACAGCATTACCGTTCCTTAACGTATTTTTACAGGTTGCCAAATATATACGCCTGTCTATGCATCTCCATGATGTTTTGTCGTCTCTTCGTGAGCTGCCAGTTGTATCAGTAAGCCGGTACAACGAGATGGTATGTTGCAAGCCAGTGCCAGTTTTCCTTTCTCAAAACTGCTTTCAGGACAGAAATGAACAGCCCTATAATGTCATTATTTAACTAACAGAAGCAAACGGAACCAGTAAGCTTTGAGCTCAATCCTTGCTGTAAAAAGCTCCGAACTAGAGTGCATAGTAATGGTGAAAATATGATGGGGAGAAAGCAATTAATAGTAGTTTAAATATGATGTATCTTTGGACAAAATGACGTGAACACGCTACTGACAGAGATACGCTGAATACACAAGATGTGTGACAAGCCAGGGAATTTTTTTTTAAAAATGACCGCATCCTTGATCAGCTAACTCCTTTCTTTGACAAATGGTCGTTTTAAGAAACGATGAAACAGAAACGGAACTTGGTACGCTGTTTAACAAACCGAATTTATAAAATCTGTACTGAGGACACGCTAGACAGTGAGCTGAAGCTCTTATGTGAAACGTTTCGCGCTAACGCATATCCAGCCAAATTCCTAACGCGAAACATGCAACGAAGAGAACCACAAGACCGTGAGTTTTCTGTCGAGCGGAAAGCTATCTATATGAATTTGCCTTACAGGGGCGAATTATCAAGTGTATCGCTGACCAGAAGGCTTGACACGACCCTGATGAGAACGTTCCACGCTGCACAACTAAGACTAACGTTCTCCTCTAAGCCAGCTGTACGCCTTCAACTCAAAGATGCAGTGCCTAGTGGTGCCATCTCGTTTTGTATCTATTCATTCGCTTGTTCCTGTGGAGCAGGTTACATTGGTCGCACAACAAGGCGCTTGTCGGAGAGAATACGCGAGCACCATCCAGCTTGGCTGACAACCGGACAACAACGAAAGATTTCCAGCGCAATTTTGGCCCACCTAGTTGATACGGGTCACAGAGTCAATGTGGATGTCGCATTCAAGCCGATCTACCGTGTCACAGGTGTTCACACCAGAGGTGTGAAATGTCGCATTTTGGCTGCTGCGGAGGCGATCGGAATCCGTCTGCGAAACCCTAATCTGTGTGCGCAGAAGTCTTTTGTTCAAGCGCTGAAGTTACCATGGCCTGCCGTCGTTGGAACACTTCACACGGCACCACAGTAACCATGTCCGTAATCCCAAAATGACATTAGATTCACACTGTATTAAATTTTACAAAACCCTGACTTGACAACTGATTTCATATTTATTGTGTTGTATTTGGCCTGAAGATGATACACCGAAAACGAGCTTGTTCGCCACGTTTTGACTTTTGATATACCATGTAACTTACTGCATTAGTTAGTAACTGCAAAATCAAAGCATTTCGAAATAATTGACGAATTTTTCAATCGTTCACGCAATCACTATGCCTTTAACAGGCTCACCGATACAGTTTGAACACCGACATCTCAAAACAATTACTCCGGTAGATAAACCAAAGAGAACAGGACCAGTCGGATTTTTCCAAAATCACAAATAATAAGGGTCATCAAACACACCAGCAGTTTTGATCAGTCTAGATGAGTCAGCTGATCAACACTGTCAATCCGGACAGATGTGAACCTTTGTGGCTTCTCCCGGAATGGTATCTACGATGAATAACAGATTAGTTGCTGAAAATGAACGCTACACAAGCTAACATCGTTTATCACAAGCTTCACATTCGATTCCCGGAAAAGAACGTCAAACATTTCTAAAATTTGCATGTTCCACTGGACTCCCCGTAAAGAAGGGAAAAAAGTAACAGATAGCACAGAAAGTAACAGTAACAAGTTAATCATAAGAGTGACAACGCAACGTGAACGTGTAATCTGATGGTACTCGAAGATAGTTAAAAAATCTGTTCCCGCGTTCGGTTTTATCTGAATACAACAAAAGACAACTATACCACGAAATGACAATAATTCAAAATGAAAAGAAGACACGAATTGGACAATGTTTATCAACAGCACTGTAGATCCACACATCAATCGAGACACAGTAATCATGATGGGCAAGAAAAGCAGGTGTATGTCTACCATGCTTGGACAATAATTTAATGTTTTCCGGATAAGACGTGCAAAGAAACGCTTCTCGTCAATGGTATTCCTTTTAAAAATTGAATACCAGTAAAAACTAATCGTAAGTTCACCTTTCAATAACCTTTCAACTGGTTTACCCCATCAAGAAACATCACACTCGGGTTGTGTTTGGCAGAGCACAACAGTAGTGGACAACATTGGCTGAACTGATAAATAATCCCTATCCCTCACGACAGTGAGACCAGCATATAAACTATTACTCAACTGACCATGCATCAGGCACAACTGGATAATCACATCTACACTTCCGAGTATAATGATTCGTGAGACATTCTATGCTTACCCAATGAACCCTCGTATCGTCCCTACCACGCATAAGTTGTTTACGGGACTTACATAATGTGAACACACCGAATCTACAAATATACGCGAGGAACAGGCAGAATTCCGACCCCGTCGGATACACGGATCACATTTTCAAGCGGCAATAAGTCATACAACATCGACATTCTTGAAAGTAATCAACAAATGTGATTATTCTGGATCCAAAGCAAGCCTTTCATCCAGTTGCACATAACGTCCTCTGAAGGTTTCCCTTTGCTAATGTGTCCCAGAAAAATGAGGCCTAACTAGGAACACAAAACGCTCACATTGTAAACAGGGAATGCGTTCATGGACAGTTGTCATAAACGTTGATCGCTTGCAGTGGTATTTGCTGGGAGTGTCCAAACTTCTCCTACATGCTCTAGTAGGTCGTGGATATTCTAGAAGGGTCCCCGAAACCCAACGATTTTGGTGTAGAGTTTTCGCCCCGAATTAAGTTGAGCGATAAGAAGTATGCAGGTAACTGTACTTGATCCAAGCACTCAAGGGTGTGCAGATTGCTTGAAATAGGGCAACTGATCGAGTTGGTTCATATGGAGTGCGGAATTCCTACCTTCAAAAACGGGAGCATTCCCACTCCTCCTAGTGTAGGCAATATGTCTGAGAGAGCGGACCGACCGGCATATTCTGGCAGCACCATCCAACTAGCTTAAGATACCGTTCATGCGACATCAAGGAGAACCACAGAACCACCTGTGGTGTCAAAAAGAAGTGTGGTTACCATTGATCAGAAAGGACTATAGGGCTTGTGCGGTTGTCACTGGACAGAAGGGTGTAAGGTCTGTGCAACCCAAGTTGTTCACCAGTTTGGAAACGCCACATGATGGGAATAGAACGGAAATGACTGATCATCGTCGTTCATCTTAACAGTCAGAAGCAAATGAGATGATCGAGTGAACAACGCAATGGTTCGCCAGAGCCCATCTAGAAAACGTTGGACACACGGACGATCAGTCAAATAATAAAAATGCATTCCGAGACAGTTAGGTCACGTGCTCTAGACGTTGGCTGAGAATTTACTGCACCGGACAATTTACCCTGAAATAACCAACAGGTGAATGAAACAAAGATATCAAGCAACAAGGAAGCGATCCTGGCAGTTCTGTTAAGCAGAGTGGGCAACTGTCGATTGTCCGGTTGGAAACCCTATGATCACTCAAATCATGGGTCAGAAACGTTATTCAATATGGCAGAACGCAGCAGCCAACGGTGTGTTGCCATCCACGACATTTTTAGTTCATTCAGGTTACCCTCTTTGATCCACCATTCCTCTTCTTTTGACATTTTTCTTCTAGGGTATTCCACATCACTGATGTGGTGAACCGCAGCTCCAGCTACAGAAACCATCTGGTAAGGCTAACGGCTGTTACAAGTGAATGAACGACGAGATCTCAACAGGAGACAACAACTGCCCTGTCAGCTATGATAGATAATCCTGCAGTCAGGACTTTTAGCAGGAATAGATCCGATTGCGTCAAAAAGGTAGGACCCACAGTAAAACTGCAGATCTTGGGTAGGGATATACACCCCTGATGAGCTGCAACCGACAAACGAAACTGGAGTCTGGTACCTATTACATGGGCGAACTAGTTGAAAAGTTTACCTGAATACGAAAGCTGTTATCAATTGTGAGTAGGATTTGGCTTGTAACAACTAAAATCTCAGAAAAACTACAACGCATCTGTTAGCAATTGCGTAGAAGAAGAAAGTAAACACATCATCAATCGAAAGTTCGGCTCACCGACTAAACAAATACAGAGGAGGCAAGGTCAGAAAAAAACAGAAAGCAGAACTTGGCACACCTTGTCTTTTAATTCGTTCGTCTCGTCCTCCTTCGTTCTCAACCGCATTTCGGCCTCTTGTAACGACGACTGCAGGCTGAGCCTTTGGTTGGCTTCTTCTGTTCGGGACAGTTCACTTTCTTCCTGGAGCACAAGAAACCGATTCTGCATAGCCTGAAGAGCTATTTTGAGGGAGAGAAGAACAGAGAGTATGGTAGAAATCAGAATGTGAATGGAACAAGCAAGCGACTGGTGTTCCTTCCAGTAATGACTATGAAGATAAGCAATGTAGATTTTCATCATGATCCTTTTCAGCTTTGGGTGATAATCGTTGGTGCTAGGGTTCAAACTGTCATTGCTCTTAATAACAGCCTACAAAACGGTAAAGTAATAAATAGGTACGAATGTACACAGAAGAAACAGAACGTTGAACTTCATGAAAAAGATAAAACGTGCGGAAACATGCCGGCCGGTAACTGCAACACACAGCCACGCCCGACAGCTTTTCCAGCCAGCGATGTAGATGACGGCGAACTTTTCAATGCCTTGAAGCTTACTTCAAACGTCAGCAACCACACCAAACAATACATACTGAGGCAGATTCTCACCTTGTACATGGAATAGACCATCCAACTAACCTAAACTGCATATATTCAGCACCTCCATATCAATGGAGAACTTGTACAACATTCACTAAATACGCACAGACGGACTGTCACGTTGCTCACACAGTCAACCCATTTGTTGCAAGGTAAAAGATGGGGACAATGATGCTCGGATACCGAGAATTTATATGCATTTTCCGCACAAACGAATAAGACCTTTAAGCCATACTGTAAAAGTGAGAGCACATACATATTTAAACATTATTTTGATCAGCAATCAAACGTCCTGGCAACGCCGCAAGGTTAATGTACGTTTGCCACTCCATGTGCTCCTTAAGTGTTATACAACTGAGGGAGAACAGCAAATGCACTGTTTTCGTTATCCTAATGGATGCCCCGTCAGCAAAACCATACACTGATGAGGTGATACCATCCATGCAGGTGAACAAATCGACAATTTCGAGCGCACTGTGCGCAACAACAGAGATTGAGTCAGCATGAATCCGAGTTTGTAATGGCCTTTTAAGTCTTGAAGATGCCAAATATATACCAAAAATATTTCGGAACCTATAACTCTATTGATGTTAACTCGTTATGGCCTAACCAAATAATTACTTAAAAAAGATATCAAACATTAATTAATCGGTTCGGTATGGTTTGCACGTTCTGTGCACAATAACTAAACAAAGCCATGTCTTCCGCATATTCGATATCACTAAGCCTACTACCTAACAGAAGTCCTATTTCCAGATCCTCAGAAACTCTGAATGATCCATCCAGAAGAGTATCCATCACATGGAATGAGGAGATCAGAAACAACTGCAGTAAGCCATCTAAATTGAAAAACGTCAATATAAATGCCAATAAAGGTGTATTCTGCACTAACAGTGGGCATACAACGCTTTAAGTTAATCGAAATACATCACTAAGACCTGTTTGGGACGGAGATAACTCCAGAGAGAATGTCGGATAACCGGATCAAAATCAGACTTCAGATTCGAAAGCACTACGACTGTTGGTCGAGAAAAAGTGTGATACTCCTGTCTGTCGTAAGACGAAGATATGATCGATACAATCGCGACCATTCTAATAACCAACCTGTTCTTCTCTTATCTGGTCCTTTCTGGAAGCAACGCTAACATCTCTATGACTTCTGATAGACACTAATCACGAGGTACGTCTTCATAGAAAATGAAGAAGTGTGACCAATTCAGACAACAACTTTTCACCAGCGTTAAAAACAGCGACACAAAAAAGGTCCAAGCAGGGAACTCTAATATATCATAACAAATTAAGTTTAAGGAGTACGTCGGTTTTTGGAGGGAGATCGTCAAGAATGTCATAACTACCTACATAATTTACAACATATACAGTTAAATCAGCCAGTTCAAACTAGGTGCATTGTTCTTTAAAGGGCTCAGCTCATTTGTCGTCATTACGACAAACTGTAAATATGCAAACCACCTTTTTTTAAGTGTAGTCTCACTGACAGCTTGTCGATGGTCAGTACATCCATGAATAAGAATATCCAGCACACGGCTATTTCCTGGTAAAAGAAAAACGCCTTTTCGATTTCTTTGATTAGTTAGGTCAAGTAGGTTCTACGATCATTACGCGAAACTTCGTAAGTTCACGGTGGTCTTTATCACAGATGGAGTCAAAAGGATTAGCCAACATTTCATATGTTCTGCTGAATCAGCAAAAATCCACTTCCACCGTAGCGACAGCGCCACTTTTGGACAGGCCTCTTCGCAGAAAGTTTGCATCGCTACAGAGATTTCTGTCTAGTACTAGTTTGAACCACTCCCCTGTGTTGATCTGAACAGTTTCATTGACAGGGCTAGTTGATGGACGCTTTGTACACCACCGTCGTTCGATTTCCAAATAAATATGAGTAGACGATCTCTGAGCAAACGATAACACAAAATGGACGCGAACAACAGCGTAGTCTCAGTCAGGGTAGTTGTCTGTGAAGAAAGTGTAAATGATGATACGGAGCGGTGAAAGCTGACTTGTTGATAGCATCTTACTTTCGTACATAGGTCGAATGTTTGTTTGTAAGGTGCAGACACTTAGATGTTGAATGTTGAGCATAGACACATAACATGTCACACAAACGCTTCTCGTCTGACGTGAGTCGACCAGTTTGTGCGTTCACATAGCCGGCAAGCACAAAGATGTCTGAATATTTATTTGGTCTCAAAAGATCAAACAGCACATCGTAGAGTACATTATTGACAACATACGCAGACAAGAATATTAAATAATATCCGTCTGATCTGTGTTGGCAGACTTTGACTAAAGTTTGGCGCACATCCGATCACTCATTGGGTCCAGTCGCGCAAAATTTCCTCCAACTTATTCAAGACTGGCCGTAAGATTTGGCTTGGCGAGCATACAGATTCAGAGAAACAACTACAAATCCACAGCAACACTTAGGGACGAATCCAAATAAATCACAATGTTAGTATCATTAAATGCCAATGTTCATCAGTTACCTTGACTTGGAGAGATGAAAATCGAAAGCTGAAAGGAAGTTAGTGAAAATAGGTGGACTAGTCTGTCGAAGCAACCAAAATTTCAGATAATTCTCGGTCGTTTATATCGCGGAAAGAGTTTGGCTCAGAGATGACTACTGGGAGACTCTGCCCCTAAAACCTGACCTGTGAGGTCACTGAATACAGGCATTTCTTGGGAAACATCACTCGCAGTCAATGACCTAAAAGCCAGACCCACTTAGAAAAGAGAGGTTTGCCCGATGTAAGAACGCAGTGGGGAAGACATGGTTGTGTGTACTCGTTTGTACTTTCACAAGACCATACCAGTTTTAAATACTAAACATTGCGTACGAAATAACTCATTTGTCACCCTCTACGCCATGCACTAGGCTGTGTCACTCCTTGGTATCTATGTAACACCATACATTAAACCGAACGGAACAAGCAGATCTTCCCATTTTGATCATCAAGAGCCATTACCATAAACGTTAATCGGATACGCGGTACTGACTATACACGTCCTCCTAAGGTGTTGGCTCTAGTGAGGTAGCCACGTTGTCACAAATCTAAGGCTAGAATTTGAAAGTGAACAATGAATGACGCACGATCAGCACAGTACCTTGCGGCCGATAATTGTATCGCGATAGACGACTCAGTGCTTCATTCTCGCCAAATGGCACCCAACGGTAGGCACGCCTAAACATTTCCCAAGTCAGAACTTACATCCTTCGTTTTTCGGCAGCTTTGGAATAGTTTACGTCCGTACAACAAAAACGAGGCTTGAAACCACGGACAAGAAACATAAGTCAAGTGACTGAAAGGTCTATTAAGTGATGACATGTCTTGATCTGTTGAACACTGTGTAAACCTGATTTAAGTAGGTGCATTTGTTTGGGTATTAGAGAATGTGAGAACATTAAACACAAAGATCATCACAACCTATACGCCACAAAATAATTTCAAAAAACTGGTTTTCCAGGTGGCACAGATTGGATAAAAAGTACCTTCTGCCGTTTGCTGACATTCCGTTCTGGATGCATCCAATTCCGCACGACATTGTTCAAGACGATTCACATGTTCTTCAATCTCACGCTGGGAGGTCTCTGACTACAGATGAAAGAGGATACAGACAAAATGAACCCCGAAATGATCAGATTTGGAATTGCCTGCGAGCGCGCGCGTGTGTTCGAATAGAGCAGATAACTCACTTGTTTGAGTAAGTCGGTTAGCTGCTGTTCGGTTGCGGTGTGTGTTGCTGATTCATAGGCCGATTGCACAGTCTGTGAATCGAATTTGTCCTGCCAGGAAAAAAGGACAACAGAATTAAAACGAGAAGTGGTCAGTTGATGCAAACGACAATGACCACGAATGAAGGTGAGATGAAAATTGTGAAAAAACAAACGGTAAGCGTGGCACAAAACAGAACAAAACGGATTTATACTGCATAACCTATAACTACTGAAAACGACGTTCAGCCTGAGGTCAGTTGCTATGATACAAAAAAATATTTGGAACGATGGATGGAAACTAAAAGACATTTTCAATGATGCAATGTCGCGTAGAAAGCGACCTCCGTAGCAACAAACGTATCTGACCGAATAAATCTGTCTGCTAACATGTCGCAAAAACGGCTCACTCATTGATTAAATTTACTCTTAGTGAGTGGTTATATATACACATATAATATATACATATACTATATGCAGGCATATACCAGCAATCAACTGAATGCACGGAAAGACTTCGCCCCAAATGACCAAAACGAGCACTACTGATATCCTGAGATGCGGAAAAACGGTGCCGTCTAATGCATACACCAACTTATTTGATGCAACAACAGTAGCTAATGAGACAGAACCAAGACTAAATTGGTAACACGCCCCAATGTTACTATCAGATGCATCTACAGAAATCTAGCCACTCACTTACCAATGACAATTAGCCGTTACGAGCGTCACCGATCTCGAATCTCGTCGTAATGTAATCCAAATCCACTACGTCTAAAGACCTCCAACACCCCAGGATCTAGCAGGTATGCCTCGTTCACTGTTGTCAGGACGTTGTGATTTGTATGGGTAAATGGCACTCGTATGGCCCGAAAGCACTGCGGTAAACAGCCATGGTGGCAGTTAAACAGTCGTACATTTCTAACTGACGACAGGGTGCGGAATGTCGGTTCACAATAGGGAAACGTTCATATTAAAGCTTTACCAGGTGGGATAGTAGCTCGAGCAACTGTTTGCCACAACAATGATAAGGGAAAACGTCCCTTCGAACCTCTGGAGAAAACTCCACCAAAAAAAAAGAACAACTGTCTGTACGAGTAGAAGAATTCTTCCATGAATGACAGCGTTTCTTTCCAGCGATTTGGATGATCACGCGGGGCCAAACCTGGCAAACCAGTATCTAGAGACGTTGCTCAACGGAACAGTTAAGGCCGCTGCTGTTGCTTTCTCACTCTTTAGGTACAATTAACACTCAGCAGCCCCGGCGACCAATGATTTGAACGATGAAGGCATGGAATATGCAACCAAACCATTAGAGATTTTATTTCCTCAACTTTTTCGAAGCATATCGTAGCGAAATGTTGCACTGCAAACTGAATGGCTGAGACAACAATGGTCAAATACAGCAAGTCTGTTCGTATCCACTGAATGAATAGAATAATTTTCTCTGCTATACAGCACACAATCCAACATAACAAACAAAAAACTCTGTATTCTTCACGAGTTGTTCAGGTTCACCACCCAGATATATTGTTTGACGTCGTGTAAGAAGCCAATCGATGTATAACGGGAAACAACTAAACAGAAAACGTTCAGCGCAACTGATGTTCCCGATAAAAATCGAACATCTCAACTACTAGTGTACTGAGTGGATCGCAATGGCTAAAGCAACAAGTGTAAAAGCCGATAAATCAGCATGGTAAACCATAATCCACAAACAGTTGAAAATACGGGCAAGTGTGAATATAAACCTAATGCAAGATTCCTCACTGTCTGACCAATAGAGCTACAAATCACGAGTGTTCAGTTTCGAAACGGTGATAACCAACCATTGTAGTAGCATACAAATTTATACTGCCAAGCCCTCGTGAGGGACCAGAAGAATCTGGATTCACAGTAGTGAAAGAGTGTAGTAAAAACAAGCAAGCAGTCATAGGTGAAGTACAGTAGTGGCAATGAAACAGCCATGTCAACCGAGCAAAACAAACATCACTTTGTCACATAGTACAAGGACTAAACACTATAGCGAAAAGGCGTCCAATAAAGCATAATCTTTATTGTCCAACACGCTAGGTCACATGCTACGCGCGCGCTAGCGTTTATGAGTCAGCATCCCAGTCCATAACACCCCCAGGTTTCCGTTCACGCGTCGTGTGCACTACTGCCCGGTTTAGGTGTGTGATCGGCGTCGTCTATCGGGGGGGTTTCCGCCTACCATTCTTCGTCCATTGGCCCGATTCCGTTCAGCGATGGCTCGTCCGGTCGCTCGTGTTGTTCTCCATCTATCCACAATGGGCTTTGATCGTATTCCACGGTGGTGTCGAGATATTCCCCCGAGTGTTGGAATAATCGAGCCTCCGATTTCGTCGTCCATTCTATTTTGCCTGCCATGTCTCGTCCGTTGATCCGATCGGGTCGAAGCGATGACTCATCCGACCGCCCCGTTGTCCGCCATCCGATCGTTGAGAGTTTGTGGACGTGCCTACCTTCCGCGTTGAGGTACTCCGTCGAATGTTTGAATACTTGCACCTCCGGCCTGGCAATCCACCACACTCGCCCTTCCTTTAAGGAACTTGCCGCGACTGTACCAGGGTGCCAAGTGTACACCATTAATCCATCGCCCACGAAGACCTTGGTTGATTTGGAAACTCGTATTCTTGCGGCTCGTGATGGTGAATGGTTCATTCCATCACCTTCTAAATTTTCCTGCCCCGGGTCCGGATGTTTCTGGTCGGCTGTAGTCTCTCACTTTCACCTGGTCTCCGATCTTGAACGGGCGCCATTTGTGTGTGTTGTGCCTCACGTCATATCTTTGCTTATTCCGGCGTTTTCTTTCTGTTGTCCGCTCAAGAGCACGGTGTTCCAGGTGTTGTCGTTCTTGCGGCAATAATTGCCCCTCTCTGTCTCTGGACACGCAGACATCCAAGAGAACCCTTGGCTCTCTTCCATATGTCAGCTCAAATGGAGAACTCTCGGTTGTTGCCTGCTTCGTTGTGCGGTATCCAAACAAAACATCCGGTAGTCCTTCTTCCCAGTTATTGCCTCTACTATTTAGCCATTCCTTCATTGTACGATTGAACCACTCATTCAACCCATTCGTTTGTTGATGGTACGGCGATGTTCTCAGACGCTGGATCCCCCAATTCCTCAGCATCTCCTGAAACTGCTGCCCTTCAAAGCACGGGCCCTGGTCCGTGATAACTCTGCACGGTACTCCAAAGCGAGCCAAGACGTTGTTCATGAAAGCGTGTGCGACCGTTCCGCTCGTTTGATCAGCCGTTGGACTGGCTTACACCCATCGTGTGAAATGGTCAATCATAACAACTATGTAGCGATTTCCATTCGAACTTGTTGAGAGTGGACCAAAAATGTCTATACCCCAGGTATGCGCGGCCTCCGCTGTTACGATCGATTGCATGGGTGGTGTTGTCGTCGGTGTCTCTCGGTTCTGTTGGCAATTAGGACAGGCCAGAATGAAATCAATCACACTTTTCCGCATCGTAGGCCAGAATACTCTCCGCCGCAATAGTTCGAACACGCGTTCTCGTCCCATATGAACATTTGTGTGTACCAACTGAATCACACGTTCCCTCTGGTTCACTGGAATGAATAGCAATTTTCGGGGTCACAGCTTCTCCTGCACCTCCACATCGACGACGAGTTGACCGTTCTCCAGGTGAAGCTGGTCCCAGATCTGTACCAGTTCGTTCGGTCCTGAAGTGAACGTCTTGGGTTTGGTACCTACCAGTAGGTGTTCACATATTTCGCGCACTTGCTGTTGATTGGCCAAGATGTCTTTATCGGCGACCAATACTGCGTTCACGGATATAACTTCAGTCGGCAGCTCACTTTCCTGTATCGGTCTTCAGCCAGATCAGGGGTTTGTGGTCGGTCTTGACATGAAAGGTGGTCCCTATCAGATAGGTCCTCCATTTCTCCAGCGCCCAGACAATAGCTAGACATTCTTTCTCCGTGGTGGAATATTTTCTCTCTGCTTCTGTCAGTACTCGGCTGGCATATTCGATTATTCCTGAGCTCCGTGACTTCCAGCCGTCCGACTTGCGTCCGTACGGGGTGGAGCTGTGCAATCCCAACAAGCCGTTCGATGTCCGTGATCCCACAATACTCGGCCATCCGAACGCTCTCCTGCAACTCCGGCGGGAAACTCTGAATAAACCGCTCCCTCACCAATCTGTCCTTCGTTTTTTCATCTGCCTCCGGTAAGCCCAACATCAACTGTCGTAATAAGTGCTGATAGTGAACCAGGGGGTCTTGAGTGTTGCAAAATCCGGCACCATAAAACCGATCCATTGTCCGTTGTCTGTCTTGTTCCTTCGTAAACTCTTGAATCAATGCGGTCCGCGCCTCTTGATACGATATTGCACCATTTGTTTGCTTGCTCAAGGCATAGACAGCTTTTGCCCGTCCAGTGAGCAGTGTTCCTAATGCCGTCAATAGTTGTGTTTCGCTTTTCAATCCGTTGCATACCGCAATCGCCTCAAATTCCGACAGCCACTCTTCCACGTCACCATCCGCAAATTGGCTTGGCCACGGCAACTTCCTTGCGTTGTGTTCAAGGCACGGCACCAGTGTAACGAAAAGGCGTCCAATAAAGCATAATCTTTATTGTCCAACACGCTAGGTCACATGCTACGCGCGCGCTAGCGTTTATGAGTCAGCATCCCAGTCCATAACACCCCCAGGTTTCCGTTCACGCGTCGTGTGCACTACTGCCCGGTTTAGGTGTGTGATAGGCGTCGTCTATCGGGGGGGTTTCCGCCTACCATTCTTCGTCCATTGGCCCGATTCCGTTCAGCGATGGCTCGTCCGGTCGCTCGTGTTGTTCTCCATCTATCCACAATGGGCTTTGATCGTATTCCACGGTGGTGTCGAGATATTCCCCCGAGTGTTGGAATAATCGAGCCTCCGATTTCGTCGTCCATTCTATTTTGCCTGCCATGTCTCGTCCGTTGATCCGATCGGGTCGAAGCGATGACTCATCCGACCGCCCCGTTGTCCGCCATCCGATCGTTGAGGGTTTGTGGACGTGCCTACCTTCCGCGTTGAGGTACTCCGTCGAATGTTTGAATACTTGCACCTCCGGTCTGGCAATCCACCATAATACGACGGAAAAATACAATGCGGCCTTAAAAATCATCATACAAAATGCAAAGGTTAAGGTAAACCTAACTCTATGAACAGAAATATGAAATCACATTTGACACATTTTATGGCATTCATGAGATAAATAATTGTTCCCGCCTTCACGTGACATTGAAGGTCACAATTCTAAACAAATATGGCCGCGTTTTCGCCGGGTCTGGTTAGGTCGAAGGTTAGGGTGAATATATGAGCTATTGATAGATTATTGTTTTTATCTTCCTTGCTTTAGTTCATTTCAATTTGAACATCACCCACGATTGATCGCAGCTGTCGCATGCCCATAGACTATCCAGTCGGCCACTTTCGAAAATAAGCACTAGAATCGAGTTTCGCTCTCACTAGAGCTCGTCAGTAGTGCATATCATCGCCACTACCGGGACTTGAACCACGGACATGCTGTTCATGAGGCAACCGTGCTTGCCACTGCGTCATTGGCCTCACTTTAGGCACAACAGAATTATCATACGTGAACGCTCAACCGCTTTCGCTTGTGAGTAATGATCAGGTTGCCCGATCGTCTCGAAATGGGGACACAGTAACTGTCCTGTTAACTCCAATCTATAACCCCGTTTTAGTTCGTCACATCGTAATCCGTGGGTCGTGCCCAATCGGTCGAGGTATAGAAAATTCGGTCAGCACCTTCGTTCGAAATGTTGACACTCTCAAACACAATACAAAACGGACCACAACCGACCTCATTGTTAAAGTTATTCGCTCACTTTCACTCGCTGAAGCTCCGTTTCGCATTGTAACAATGCTGACGATTTCGCTTCCAGCCGTTTTTCAAGTTGTTCTACTTGCAAACGAAGTGTAATCTGCGAGAAAAACAACGTACGGATAATAAGGAAAATTAATTACACAAATCTATAGAAAGCATCTCCCAATCCACAAGGCGTTATCATGGAAAATGTCAAGAGTCAAATGTGCTCACTTTGGTTTACAGTTGTGCATGCACTACACGCACGAAGCAGAGAGAGGCAAGTGAGTAACCAGGCTGTTAGTACCTAAGTCTCAAGAAATGTTCAATGATCAAGGTTAAGCAATCATAGCAAGCTATGAGGTTTAAGCGAACTAGAAAATTAGTCTCAAGGGCAGTAAACGTAGACAGAAAAACTGTGCAGACGCGGACCAAACAGTCTGAAAGGCGTAAGAAATGCAGGTAATTTCTTGGAAGCATGTGTTTGATAAGCACAACTAGCAGAGGGTCGAGTGCTACATGAAAACATGACGGCAATTTCACCTTCACGTGGACCGATGCTGTAAACGTCGAGTCAATCACCAGCGTGTATATCAAAATCTAAGTTACCAACAAACACCACATTTTCGACTTTAACCTTTTAGAAGGCCATAGTCGATTGGACCATGAGACTTGTACGTGGCATCATTGTATATCCGGTTGCGTTACTCTGACTAGTAAATCAAAATACAACTAGTGACATTGTGACTGAAAAATCCGACTTTGATGACCAATCGATCGTGCTGTGGGGACTGGTCACCCGTTAGTTAATGCGACAGAGGTCCCGCACATGTGTGGTAAGTCATCCGAACGAGCAAGGAGTGCTACCTGGTAGAACTGGACAGAACCACGTTGTGTGACACCTCGTACATTTCGATGGCCTATTCGGCTAAGCTGAACGGTGCGATGACCACACCGAGAGTCACTCATATCAAGAAGATCAATAGGTAGAGGTCTGACAAACCACTGTCTCCTCCAAGTTGGGGGTCGAAAGAAGGTTTGAAAATTTACGAGTTCTACTACAATGTTATTTATCCGCTGCCTCACGGTACAGACTATTGAACGAATGGTTTTGACTGGGAACCCTAATCATCCTCCGGTCTGGGTCCGAGTGCCTCTCAGCCCACATACAATCATGAGTGCTCACAACATCAACAATTCCATATTGCATCAGCCGTATCACAGTGTAAACCGGGTCGCCCAATCTGCTGCCTTATTTGCATACAGCAGGGTGGATAAACGAAAACGCACTCCTACTACCCCCTGCCCCACTGTCCTATCAAATTTGGCTTTCAGGCCCCTCCCGATCCTCATTTCTTGTGATTACTCTACAGCTCCCACAACAGATGAAGGCTATCTTAGTAACACCGCCCCGGGCCTCCGACGGCCCTCGTTCCTGGCTTCGACATAAAACGCGCATTAATATATGTACTTACAACTTCACACTTTGAAACAGATAAGTCAACAGGTCGCCTCTGCATGGAAGTTAGACTTATTGTATGTCTACATACGCTGCATTTCAGAGATTGGACTCCGGGACGGTGGTCAACGTACCGGACAGACAACACACGCACTGGATGTACAGTTCGAATGACTCCACGGACGCTGATACCGGTCAGGCTGGAGTAGGTATGGTCCCCAGCAGGACGGCCTTAACCGTACTGGTAGACTGGATTCCGGTTGACAGTAGACTGCGTCGTCCGCTTGGCAAGACCTGTTAAGGTCAGCTTTGGATTGCAAGTATTCAGAGATTATAAAAGAGTACTTGCTTATTTCTCCAACGGACTGCGATGAGGTCGGTGTCACTCAGATCTGATCGCTCTCCTTAGGTCGTAAAAAAGCTAACGAGTACGTCTAAGTTTAACCTATTCGTTTGGAAAGTTGGCCCAATGTGAACGTGTGCAACATAACTGAAAGAATCACGTTTCTAACGTACATCGATTAGATATATGTAAGCTATTAATGTTGACAAATATTGTCAGAAAAATAATGGTAAATAAGCATCGTTGGATACAAAATTTAGAAGGATCTTCGTTCCACAGCGTAAACACATTCAGCCATCATCACACTTTGGCCCATCAAAAAACGCGTGTCAATTCAAACGAATAGTCAAAAAAGGAGCTATTAACGGGTGTGGACCAGCCACCGAAAACATATGAAACATAAAGCAGCATTTTCCCGAAACAAATTTTAGTAGAGCAGTCAAAAACGTAAATGCGCACGATTTATGGCCTGGCAAATTTCTCTGCATATTATCAAGTGCGTACTACAGAACAGGAGATTATAAAGCGGAAAACAGGAGTCAATTGTGAAACTAGACATATTAGGGAAACACACGGTGGATCTGTTCGCTAATCAAACAATGTCGTTATTACCATAGGAGTGATAAACTAACAAAGAAGTCTTTCTGCACACACAGAGGGGGACACCAACGTTTCAGAGCAACTGCCTCAGCATATCGTAACAACTGGGGCTTATCAGTTGCGTAAACAACCGAGAATGCCTGCATGGGGTCCACTTGGTGATGGCTCTCCAGGAGATGACGAGCGATCGCTGATGCCGGTGGTTTGTGTGGCAGTTGCTGGGTGCACACATGGGTATCAGTTTGCATCTGCCTCACATGTTTCCTCATCCATGCTGGGATGTGTTCCGAGATCCGAAACTTCAGCTGCCGTTCCGTCATGCCAATGTAGTCGACCTGGCAACTACATAAAAATCGGTAAATGATATGGGATCTGGCGAACGGAGGTATTTGAGGTTTTAGAGGAGGAACAGGAATCCGTTTTGTGGCGTAGGTTAACACTAGCTCTGCTGCATTATACGTTCTTAATACAGCGGCCTTCAATCGGCGTTGTAATAACGTGCTGACATCATCCCCTTTGAACAGCAGTTGTAGGAACCCTTTCATCTTTGGTGCCACCATCAGCGTTTGCTCATGCGGATTTTCTTTAGAAAATCTGGTGATCATTGATTGGGGGTATCCGTTATCCAAAAGAACCTGATTAATTAGTTGCAATTCACTCAGGAGTGTATCCTGAGTGCAAATCTTTCTGGTTCTACTGAACAACGTTTTGATGAGGCCTGTTTTATAATGCCTAGGAACGAAGCTGTTAAAGTGCAGGTATTGGCCATTCCAAGTGCATTTGCGATAAACTGAGCATTGCACTGATCCGACAATCCTTCGAGTAAGGCAGACATCCAAGAACGGAAGGGAATCGTTACATTCGTGTTCAGAGTTTAGTGTAATGTTGGTTTGCAGTCCGTTAAATACCGCCAGAACTTCTTCCGCCTGTTCTTTACTGTCAGTCACAACTAACAAATCGTCCACATAGCGAAGAAATAAGTGTGTTTTAGAGATGGTTTCTCGAGCTAGGTTTTCTAGATGGGCCATAAAAATATCAGCCGAGATAGGTCCCAAGGGACTTCCCATGGCTACGCCATCAATCTGCCCATAGCCTTTATGTTGGAAATAGAATTTCACATTTGAAGTACACAAAAGATGCAGGCGCTCGAGTTCAGTCGTTGGAATGGGTAATTCCAGCTGATTCACATTGGTGTATTCACATATGATGCGAATGGTTTCATGTAGAGGTACATTTGTGAATAACGAATGAACATCCATACTAATCATGCATTTCTGATTAAGGTTGACTTTGTCAAGAATTTCTGCAAACTGGAAGCTGTCTTTCAGCGAATGTTTGCACACTGACTGTTTCACTGGTTCTAATATCTCAATCAGCCATTTTGCTAGCTTATGTTAGGGTGAGTTAGACATTGACAAAACTGGTCGCAATGACACATTGTCCTTGTGAAGCTTGGGCAATCCATAAAGCTGAGGTGTACGAGAGCCCCTAGGTCGTAATGTCTTTGCTGTTGTTGAGTTAATTAAATTCATTTGTTGTAAAAGTTTTAATTCTTTTGATGTTCTTTGTTCGAACAAAATGGGAGTATCATGTAGTTGGCAGGTCGACTACATTGGCATGACGGAACGGCAGCTGAAGTTTCGGATCTCGGAACACATCCCAGCATGGATGAGGAAACATGTGAGGCAGATGCAAACTGATACTCATGTGTGCACCCAGCAACTGCCACACAAACCACCGGCATCAGTGATCGCTCGTCATCTCCTGGAGAGCCATCACCAAGTGGACCCCATGCAGGCATTCTCGGTTGTTTACGCAACTGATAAGCCCCAGTTGTTACGATATGCTGAGGCAGTTGCTCTGAAACGTTGGTGTCCCCCTCTGTGTGTGCAGAAAGACTTCTTTGTTAGTTTATCACTCCTATGGTAATAACGACATTGTTTGATTAGCGAACAGATCCACCGTGTGTTTCCCTAATATGTCTAGTTTCACAATTGACTCCTGTTTTCCGCTTTATAATCTCCTGTTCTGTAGTACGCACTTGATAATATGCAGAGAAATTTGCCAGGCCATAAATCGTGCGCATTTACGTTTTTGACTGCTCTACTAAAACATATGAAACACTCACGTTTCCAATATACAGTTTCAGTTGCCGGTACAAATCCAGCGGTATCCCCAGTTTATCTCACATGGACCCAGTGAACTGTAATAAACCAGCGAAACTGGTACCAAACGGCAATCTATTCAAACGTGAACCGACGTGATCACGAGTAAAATCAAACGAAGAAACATTGAAGTTGAGTTCAAAAGCAGATCAACAACCAAAAATTATTGGAGTTAATCATCCACATGGTGTGATTCATGTATTTATTCGAAGCGGCAATAGCAAACAAAACCTCTTATAGCTCAGATAACCACGTACATTCTGCTGACTAGCCTCATTCCGGGCCAAACTCAACTGCTGGGACTGCTGAATCAGGCTGGCGTTCTCGGCCAAAAGTGAAACGCGTTCATCTTGGTATTTGGCGATCTCTGTCTCCGAGTCACGTGCACGCTCGACACTACGCAGCTCCATAACACGCAAACGTTCCGTGTACTGACTGAGTTGGTCTTGGAGGCGGGAAATCTGGGAAAAGAACATGATCATGAGACGTTAAAAACAGGTGGCAGTTTTTGGCTGACAGCCGACATAGTGTTTACTGCTATGTGGCGTCCCATGTACCATATGTGGTGAAGTGAAGCTAAACACACCAAACTCAAATGAACTTACAGATGATCAACAGCAACATCAACAGTGAGTTATATCTCCAACAGAGCATTACGTTATTACTTAACATCAAAACCGGGACTACAGATTTTCTTCCTTACACAGTTCAATTCTGAGTTCAAACATTTAATGAACGAGGACTTTTCAGATAAACGAGTTTCAGCAGCCATATACATAAACATCCCCATAAGAAGACATAATATGCAAAAAAGTAAGTACCCCAGTGTTGGATCATAACCAACAGCCTTTACAAACAGCGTTCCGAGAACAATGATGCTTAATTCAGCAAACATCGGTTAACCTTGGACCAAGACCTTTCAAGACTAAACTCGACAGTTTGGCGTGGGTAAAACAATAATTCATCACGTGAAATTCGTCTGTAGCCTAGGATCAAACATGTGTTCAAGTGGTTACGATGAGTGGGACGAACCATCGCCTCACAGGTTGCCTGAGGACATGCATGATGTACAATGGAAAGCTGAAGTGACAGGTTGTCACCGTGCTTCAGCGGAACAGACGATGCCAAAGGCTAATAGAAATATAGACGCGTTGGCGAATCCCACGAAAAGCTACGAATATCACGCCATTGTGAATCTAACGGCATGGAAAGTGAAGACGGAAGCGAGTCAACACTTTCCACTGAAATAAATGACCTACTGATTTCAAAAATCATAATATTCAAGGGGCCACATTATAAACGTCCCTTTGCATTGCGATTAAAATGACTACTAAAATATGCGGTGGGCCACTTGACTATTTAATAAAAGACAATTCACACCAATGGCACATTCAGGAGGGCCAATGAGTGACTATAATCAAAGTGGTTGGTCAGGGCGGTAACAGCGCCTGATCGTTTGATGAAAACACGGAGAATATAAAGAAAGTTTGGTATCCACAATCTTTAATGAGCCCCACGGAAGTTTCCATGTGTCAATAATCCGGTATCTTGAGTTATCTGCTCCAAGCAGAAGGGTGGCTCGCTGTACCGGTTTTTCACTTGATTCTATGAGCACCCATGGAGTACCACTATAGTGAAGTGTCAAAAGCCCGGTATTGTCTTCCGAATCACTGTGTTAGCAAAATGTACAAGAGGAACACCATGTTCAGATGTTGATTCGTGAAGTGGACGGATGACACGGACAACGTAATAGCTCATAAATGTGCGAAATTTGTACACACAACTAAGTGATCCGTAAGTAGTCCATGAGTATCGACCTAAGCAGTAGACACAAGTTGATACGGGGTCTCCCAATAAGTCACTGACTCAAGACGGATCACGTTTCTCCGAACCGTATACCAGTCCAAGTGGCTTCAGCGGCAGAGATAAAGCAGCGAGCAGAATATCATTCGCCAACTTTACTGCCAATTAGATCGGGATCCTTAACCGACTGACAGAACAGGCAACCTAATAGGACGTATGATGTGCAGCCACAATCTCGCTTTTTGCTGAAACCACTGGCTAGCAAAAGATTTAACCACGCGACCATGAAACAACTGATATTTTAGCAGAGAAAAACTGTATGAGAAGCCCGACCCGCCACATGAACACGTCGGGGAAAGCCAATTTGCTCCGAAAATGATTTACTTTTAGAAATTTATTCGCAACTTCGTAATTCCGAATCTTGCCTTTTCGTGCCATAGCCTGTTAAAACTCAGTGTTGGCGCGTTTTTCTCTTATTTTCTGATTGGCTCACTCCACATTTGTTGCATAAATTGAGGTGAGATTATTCAATCCCAACTAAAGTCTATAAAAGTGTAGACGCTGGTCTGCTACGTTATCCTTAGTTTGAAAATAAATATATTATCAGCTAAAGCTCAAGGTCTTCTGTGTTCTACTGGAGTCTTAAGTATCGTTATGTTCCGTACTACGTGCTCGCGATTCGTAAATCATACATTCGTGCGTCATTCCTTTCGAGTTTTTGTTGACCCCACAGGACATAAAAGAATGATGTAACTAGTTCATTGGTTCATGGATCATATCGGTAAGCGCGTAGATCACTTATTCGCACTCATCTACAATAGTTCCAGAAAACAGAATTCTTGCCAGCCTATGCGTTTTACTGTTGACAACTATAGTCAGTACAAGATAAGGTAAACAAACTGAAATGAACATTAAATTAGCGATCACAATTGAGCCCGGATTGATTAAAAAGGACAGCTGTCGGTGAATTTGACCGAAATTATAAGCTCAACATCATCAACCCATTTGACTGGTTGTTCAGGTTCTTTTGCACAGTCCGCTTCTAGAACTGCAAATTTAAGCGGTATGGGTTTGGCAAATTGTAAGTGTGCACACCCAAGACTGTCATTGTCATGGGCCTTTTCAAGGTTTGTGACGGAATTCAATGTTTCAAATTTTCCTGAAGGATAGTTGCACAGTTTACCAGGGTAGTAAACCCCAACGTACAAACCTAGTAGCACAAAAGACCGCGACAACTGGCCCAATCGCGTTTAGGTTCCAGTTGCAGTAGGGCAATGATATCAACACAGGATTTCCAATCACGTACTTGCCAGTTTAATCCAGAGACGGCTCTCATTTAACCTCAGAGAACTTAACGATAACCAGTCCAAACAGGTATCACACAGCAGCAAACGGTATGCGGGTACAGAGGCTCAAAAATGTTCAACACCCCGAACCCAAACCTTATTATTTATATAAACAGGCATAGCAAACCACGTGATCAGTCATCTATTGTGACTTCTACAAGTACTTTTGAACAGCGCGGTGGCAAATTCTGGCTTCAGATTTCAAAGCGGATTAAATTTACTATGCAATGTTCGAAAACGACAATGTACGTCCGAATAAACCGACTGGATATCGACCAACCAATCACATTGGTTACAACGTTTAAAGAAGCTGCTGGATTAACCATTCTTTCTCTAAGGTAATGTGTAACCTATTAATACAACACTGTTGTACATTGATTTTAGAGGCAGCAAGTAAACCCGGCTTTCACTTTGGTGCTTTGAGCCGGACATTTCGAGGATTGGGGATCAGGGCATTTTGACAATAAGAATTTCACGATGAACGGTTGGCTGATCGTGAGGGTTTAGCTTATATAATAGTTGGCGACAGAGAATCCACGAGTTCTGTTAGGTAGGAATAGGTACAGACACTCTAGCACCAGCGGCAGAAATAGTTCGAGCAACCACAGATGTAGACAATTCAGACGTTGGCGCAAAGACTCAACCTTCAAGATGCTGTTTTTCTACCGTCTACGAGCAGTCATGCAAATCTGCGGACTCCATAGGGAGTTCCACAGCAGACTTTCATTGCGATCAGATCCCGAGCATTCAATTTCGAATCTTGGTTTCGAAAATACGAGAACATCTTCCGGAAAAATTCGGTAAATCTGAATGACGCTGACCGACTTGGACCACTGTGGAAAAAATTCGAATCGGCAGAACATGAACGATATGTCATTCATATTGTTCAACATTCCTTGTGATTTCACATTCCAGAAAACTGTCAACTGTTTTGGACAGATCATTGGTGAACGATCAGCATTGTTCAACATTCGGTACCAGTGTTTTCAGTTGGTCGAGAACGAAACGGATGACATCCTGAAATATATTGGAACTACTACTTGTGCGTGTGGATGACTTAACCTCTGCTCAATGAAAACCAGTTCAACTGTTTGACGTCCGCCTGTGATCTCCATTCATTCGCTGATGCCGATATACGAACCCGAGTCCTAAAAAATGGAACTGGATTCTGACACGAAAACATCAGTGCAGATGACAATCAACCGTCGACTCTCACAAGTCAGCACAGATATCACGGATTTTCTGCGTCAAAAACACGCTCCTGTGTTCCGAGATGGGCTAGGAGGCTGAAGTAAGACGGAAAACAGTTTACTCTTACACTTAGATTCAAGACCCATTTCCCGCCCAAAGCGCCCAGTTTCGCCTACTGCACTATCCATCGTGAACAGGAAGCTGAACGGGCAACGGGAATCAGGAGTATTTCAACCAGTTAACTACACGGCGTGGGCAGCGCTCGTCGTGGTGGTCAAGAACACAAACGGCACAGTCCGTATCAGTGCCGTCTTCTCTACAGGTGTAAACGACGCATTGGTCACATATAAGAATTGACCACTCTTCCCAGAGGATCATTTGCGAAGCTTAATGGTGAGACCTGTTTTGTCAAACTGGGTCTCGCTGACGCATACCTGCTAGTGGAATTTTTCGAGGATTTCAAGGAATTTCTGACAATCAACATTCACCGTTACTTGTTCAAGCACAACCTGCAACTAATGGGTATGAAGACCGCCCCAACTGTGGTACAGCAGATAATGTACACGATGCTCACCATGGCATCTGCGTCAAACCGCAAGTCAACTGCGTCTTTTCGGAAACCATTTGTTCTCCCTCCATGACATCTGCAATGGTTCGAGAAGGGCCCCGAGTGCAATAACATATTCTAGAAAATCACTGAATACCATTGCACGTGGTAGTCCAAGTCTGGATTCTATGGGGATCTCCAGCAGCTCGCACAACGTTGCAACTCTCAAAGGTTGCAATACTTCCGGCGAACACGTAGTCATGCCAAAGGAAATCCGTGCCTGTGTAACTCGACTACTTCATGCCGGATATCCGGCAACCAATCGAATGAAGACTCTTACTGATTCTGAATGAACGGTGAGATGGGGACTCAGGCAAGCATTAGGTTCGAAATCAATGTGCAATACACTGATGAAATCCTGACCATTCCCAGCGACCTGATGGCCAAGGGTACATGCTGACTTTGCAGGACTACTGAAAAGAAACAATTTACTGATTACCGTCGACGCCTACACCAAGTGGTTTGAAGTTATTATGCTGCGCAGCACTACATCGCAGACGACAATTTAGCAGTTATGTCAAACATTCAGTCGCACTGGCTACCCAGAAACCCTTGCGACGGATAAAGGTACGTAATTCACACCACAACTCCTCGCGGATTTCTACCCCAGAAACGAAATCAACTACACCAAACCGTCATCGACTCATCGCCAGTCATGCGGCCAGGCGGGACCATTTGTGGATACGTTCAGGTGGGCGTAACGGAAATACAAAACAGAACAGAGTAACTCCTCAGTAAGTGAACACAGTATATCTCGGAGAAGCGATGTTCAATCAAAAGCTATCATTATTTAGAGACGTCATTCGACCGAGTGTATCACCAACGCCCGTCAGGAACGAGAAAATGGAGGAACCATTCGGGAGGCAACATGGCGCAAAATCACGGACATTAGAGTCCACGGAAGCAGTACCTGTTTGAGACCGCCGTAACAATCAGGTTAAATGGACACAGATAGATTCACAGACGGCGTGGAAACCTGACCTATCAAGTTAAAGTTGATACGCAGCTCTAGGTGCGCCATGCAAACCAGCTAAAACTAACCAGCTCGGAGCGGAACCTAACAGCAGACATTAATTTGGGTGAAGTTGGTGTTTAGAACAGCCCTGATAGTCCGACATCGAAGGTATCTTGAGCTGGGAAGTTCGCAAGTTGGGGATCAAAAGGTTTATGGCTTTGCTGACGCAACACATGGAAACTGAACGTCACCTCGTAAGCACAGCATTGAGCATAAGATACGTAACAAGCAAATTAGCTGATGTGGTCAAGCAGACTGTTTTTTCTGTGAGCTCCAACTTTTCGAACAAGTTTCCCGACTAAACAATCTAAACCCCAATCGGTTGGGAACGACAGTCGAATTAAGATATGGCAACAAAGGACAACAAGGAAGACGAGGACAGCAGTCTACCAGAAATGTACGTAATAACCTAAATCTCTGACCTCACAAGACCAGCAAAACTACTACTCTATCTGTGTAAAATTGGGATCTTGAATGCCACATGAAGAGGGGAACAATTAGACAAATAAACAGGCAATCCATACCTCATGAGAGATATAAAATACAGTCAATCTGACATCAGTTTCGTGTTCCTAGTGTTAGGTTCAACCTACCTGTAATACAGACAACTCCTGTGCGCGATATGCGGATATGTGTACAGTTCGATGACAAACGTAAACCTTCCATGATAACGGCTGCGTAAACCGATCTGGCTGATTTACCATACGCTTCCTTTAGACTCAGTCCTACTCTGAGAACGAGCAGTCCACGTTCGCGGACTGCCAGGAAAATTACAATTAGTGACAGCAGCAGTAACTGTAAAATTTTCGACATTCGCGCGGGCAACTACATCAAGCGTTTTGTGGTCTTCATCGAATGGCTAACCAGCTGCAAGAACGTTCCGACCACATGTACCGGCGTAATGGGAGAGTGAAGCGTCCGGTATGAAGCTTCGGAAAATTCGCTGCGATTTTTATTTGGGAATGATAATGGCAAGCTATCTAGTGCTAGCGCACAAAAACAATTGCGTAGCTCGCGTAACTCACTTCACGTAATGTTTCAAACTCGACTACAAATGTTGGCGGTGGCTAGGTCGGTCTATACATCATTACTTCCGCCAGCTGAACAGAAATGTGCCAGGCCACAAGTCGCGTGTTCACATACACACACGTGCTGCTGCAATTGTTTAAATCAACTGACTTGCTTAGAGCATCATTCTATTTCGAATTACCTAGTGACCGTGCGTCTGCCGTGAGCAAATTAATTAATGAAAAGACAAGGGAATAAACACGATGGAAATCACAAGTGAAGACTTCAAGACGGTTTACTACTCGTTATTACATGCTCCTAGCAACTGATATAGCCAAGTGCACCGCACTAATTTAATATGAACCACTTGCAGAATATTGACAATTAGGTCGCTCAAACAAGCCCAGTGGTAATGACTTTCACTCTCAAACACAGGGTTGTGGGTTTTCCTATTCCGCTTACTATGTCTGTTATCTTGTAAGTTTAAACAACCTGACGATATCCAATCCTAAGTTGGCTCAGGATGACAAAACGCAATATGGTATATATAAAAAAAAAACAGAAAAATCCCCTGAACACGAACTAGCACACTAGATAACCAACTTTTCAGAGGACACAAACAAACAGATGTGTGAGCTCCAGTCAACGACCTACTTGTTGTTTTAACTGTATCTCAGACGTCTCGTAGTCCTTCTCCCTGAGCTTGTGTTCTTCGGAATCCTCCACTATCTTAGCATTCAGATGAGCGACTTGTCTCTCGAGCGCCATAAGACAATCGTTCCATCGTGTCTTCACTTCGGCCAAATGAGCACGCATTGCCTCCAGTCTAGAGGTGAGTAGGCTACGCTGTAATAACAAGTGTGCAGCCGGAAAAACGACCATGACAACAAGGTCGAAAGTAAACAATCAGGAAATATCGCAATTAAATGGTACAGTATGCGTGAAAGTATTCACTCAAACAAGGGGATACGGTGGTGCAAACATTTATTTGCAAAACTTTCCACAAAATTTGAAATCCCCAAAAAGTAAATGTGAGCGATATCGCATCAAATTGTGATAAGCAAAAGCCCCTGGTAATGGATAGAAAAACTGACTTGAAGTTCACAACAGCACAAAAGTTGAAGAAATAAGCAGGGTTTCGTGATCCAATGACTACTACTCTGGTGGTAGCCAGAATGTGTGAATAATCGAAACATTACGTATGAGTGGGAATGTTACCGGCACGAACATATGAAGACGTGACTGCTATATGTATGACCATTAAAATCGAGCGGTTCACTTCAGTTCGATAATCATCCGACCTAACTTCACGACAACTTCACGAGAACGAGTATAGACACGACGAACTGTCCGTTTGTCGTTCAAGTCTCACACCTGCAACTGTGTCGTTTTCTCATTCAAAAAAACGTACCGCAAACTGCTCGCAGAAGTAGTTGGTTTCAAGTCAACAGCTTAGCAATTCTAACTGACTGTGACAGCATAGTAAACTTGTAAGGTTCACCAGACTAGAGATACTTGCAGTCACCACTGCAACGATAAAATTTCAACTGCGCAAAAGGAAAGATTCTCCAAACGCGTTTCAAACGTCCTTACAATATGCATTCCGGTCACCGCGCTTCTAAAGGATAATGAACAATGGGGACAAATAATCTCACGTGAACAGTGAACCACAAATGATTGTGACCGATGTTCACGTTACCCAAGAGTTTTGAAAAACCCACCTCTCTCAACAAAACAGACAGCTGAGCTGGAGAGGTTACATCACCAGCAGCCGGCTGACGGCGGGTAGTACCACTATCTGGAGTGGATAGCGAGGTAACTAAATCCGTGGTGTCCTCTGAAGATCGTAGGCTCTCGTCAACGGATGTGGAGCAAGTGTCATAATCTAGCGTTTGCTCATCAGTTGTTGGTGTACTACTGGCACGCAGGCGTTCCTCAAGGAAACTTATTTGGTCCGTCAGCAGAAATTCCCGGGTCTCAAACTCTGAGCTGGCACTATTCCATTTGAAGCGTAGCAATTCTAATTCTTGGTTGGCTTCACTGGCGCGGGCCGTCTGTTGGGCGAGGTCAGCTTGCCATTGACAACGATCTTGTGTAACCTGTGGAAGGCAGAATGTTGACTTAAATAAAAACACCCGCGGCAAATATTCCGAACACATCAATCAGAAGCCCAAGTGTGATTACCACAATGAGCAAAAAGAAAACAAAGTGATTACTTTACGTAATTAATCAACCGAATGATCAATTGTCGGAACTAAAAAAATGTATTACGTATTCACAAATAATACAAATCAAAGAAAGCATGCTGTTCTGCGGCTGTCTATTTTTTCACACCAGTGTCCTCACACGTGGTCGAAATATCACACATGGTTGGTCGTGTTACTTTTCGAAACGGGAATACATAACACAGGTGCATTAATTTTTCTATACAGGTTTTCGACCTTACGACTTCGCTGAATAGGATGCCGCCGCCAGTTTCATCCACCGAACGACGTCCATTTCTGATCAGACGTACCATCAAAAACCGTTCAAAATTGACATCTGCTATGAAACCTTGTGTCTATTTTAAACAGTATTCAAATACCTATGCACTGTGGCCGAATATTCGCCTAACGAATGTGAAGGCTACAAAACAACGTGAGACACTGTAACAGCACAAAGGAGGCTGTGGAACAGATCATAGTAAACCTCTCTATAAAATGGAAAAAAAAGCATAAAAGGAAGATAAGCCTAGTTTGAAAGGTTAAAGCAAAATAACTTCTGAAAAGAAGACACACTGATGAAATGAGAGCCGGCTGTGTACACAAAATTAGGAAGAATGAGTGTGCATGACAGTAAAATTTCCGGAGTAGGACTCAAACAGATGATTTGTGCACTACGGCCACTTGATGGCTGGTCAGTATCAGGATCCCCAAACCTAAGTGAGGTTTATAATCCATACGCCATTTATAACGTCAACAACTGAAGTCTCCGAGTTCATAATCTAGTGACACAGCATACCAATAACCGATAATTTCCTTCAGTTCACAAGCGCAACAATTCAAAAAGTTCATAACTCTAGCAAAACGAACAGCCGTCAAGTGAGTCATACGACAAAACGATAGTTTGAAAAGTAAAATAGGGGGAATGCACTACTTATTTTACTAAAGAGAAACAGTAGAAGAAATGCAACGGAAATAGTCTATAAACAAACAAGCTTCAGACGTCCGGTCACAGTAGCAACACATGATTCCTGAACATAATTGTCAAATTTTGTCAAATTTTTGCAAATGATGCTGTTCACCTGACAATCCGGTCGTTGCCGACAGTCTGCCACAGTAAGATTTTCTGCATTCACAACATCAGTGATAAACACTATAACGATGTTTGTTTTTCACAAATGAACAGTCACGGGCGTTCATTTTATAGTTTGCTTTCAGAGATACAATAACTTCACAAAGTTGTAGTTCGACCCTAGAAAGCAACTAGTACTGACCAGAGTAACCCGAGTTTGCGTTTGCAGTCCACTCAAGGACGTCCAAATGATTGACGTCTACCTATTCTTAGTATCAGTTATCCAATATATGCGTGCATATGAGCAAATATTGCTTGGATACATGGCCAGTCGACTGCAGGATAACACAGAGAAAACTACGCCAGCAGAGATAGGACATTCGGCAGAAAACAGAACAAATATTTATCGAGGATCCTTTGATAACACCGACAATTGCGTTAGTGCCAATCAGTTGTGACTTACGGTCACTTACGTACAGACTCAATTCATTCCAGTAAAATGTGCTATGGATTAATGTCTGCTGAATGTTAGCAGCACTCTGATTCAATCAGCATAGCTTACCCGGATAATTTATGCTATTTTATTCATATGAACAAACCATTTGTCTCTATGTATTCATCGTCACAATAGTACCATCAGGAGGCCATCAGCTGGGGGTTTTGACTGCTGTCATGTCGATCTCGTGAGAATTTATCCCAATGACGTGGTTAACAGTCGGAATTCTAAATCACTAGGATTATGAACTACGTAGATCTTTACTGCGGGATTTCTACTGTTGATGATATTATAAAAACTCGCCCACTATCATCTTGAATTGGTATACTTCCTAGTTCCACGACTCACACAATTTCCGAAACGAGCAGCCATATCTTTATCTTACCACCCTTGTTTTGTATTCTCTTAAAACCGGCCAACAAAGAGTCAGGTATGAATAAGCATTGTAAAACTTCTCCAAATTTCACAGTTTCAACGACATGCATACAGAATGGATAGAGACAGGTCGGTTAAATCTAGACAGGAGCTATCGCGGCAACTATGCTGAAAACCGAGATGGTGTAAGTTGTGGGCGATATAGTTACGACTCGGTCATCATGAAGGTTCCCAGATGAGAAAGCCGTTTGACATGGGCAAGGGTGAAACTCGTTACTGTGTTAGGCAATCCACGACACGAAAGTTGAACTACATCACCCGAATATTTGGTAATTCTGAAGATTACACATTAACGGACGATAGATGGTAGCACTGTCATCGCATGGTGCATTCATAACTCATTACCCTCCATTTTCAAGTGCATCAACTGCCAATCTAAAGAACCCACCCAATCTGAAACATCTTTGATCTGACCGGAACATGAATCTATAAAGGAGGAGGATAGCAACCTCAATAACGTACCAATATACGCTGAGCTATTTAGTCGTGGAACAGTTTATGTTCATGCACGTTTAAGATACCTCCAAGAGCCCTTTTTAAAAGCGGATAACCATGGAATGTCACGTTAACAGGCAGGACTGGTTCATTTCTGTTGTTCGATACTAACGTCCCACACTGAGGCACCCAGGATACGAAAAAACCCGAAAATCGGATTCATTTCATCATATATACGAAGATTTTTTTCACGAACAATGACGAAAAAAGAATGATTTATATGAACTGTCTTACAACAGATAACAGTCGCCAGCGCTGACAACAGTCATGCTCCAACAAGTATGGATTAGGTTTAACAAACTTTCTAGGTGGTTCGGGGCGTCTCAACCAACTTTAGTTGATGGTCTAAGTGGAGAATGGACTTTTTCCAACGGCCGCGAAGCCATTTCGAGAGTTGTTCACGAATCCCTCCCGCCAATTATATTGCGGTGTTACCAATGTATCCGGCCTGGCAACAACCGATGACAGAATAAACATGAAATAACAGACAAAACCTAGGCAATTCATATTTCGGATGTGGCACCAACATCGGACAGGTATTGAACGATGAGATGACAAGCGCCACAGAAAAGGCGTCTTTAACCCCATTCAAAGTTTGACGGTTGACAGTCGCAATGGTATCTTTGCTCTTGTTTGAGACGGCAGCAGACAGATTTTTTTAATCCACTTCTTACGTGACTTCATGCATCACGTATGACTGCATGTTTCTATTTAGGAGTTTTTGGGAATATCCATGTTGAATTTCGATGTATAGAGAATTCTGCATGCGAAACTTATGAGCTTTGTTTACTAAGCAGCAAACCACGTTCTGCCTGTGCTTCGGGTAAGTGCATGTAACGACCAAACCGAGATTTTCTTATAAATCAACCCTTGGACTGATCCATTCATTCTACAAAGCGAAGCAACATTTAGAAGAAGTAATCCGTTGATCTTTTATACTTTTGAGATGAGTCTACTGTCGAGACGGGCACAACTGAGGTCAAGTAACAGAGTCCTAGGCAACATCGATATCTTAGACCGTACAAAATATATTATCTACGTAATTCCTGTAGATACCGCGGTTGGCGATGAGATAATGAAGTTCATTTTTCTGTAGTTTCGACATGAATATGCCCACGATCGATGGGTCTATGGACTATCCCACTGTCATTCTATCATTCTGCCTGTAAACATATCTATTGAATTGAAAGTGGTTGGTTAAGGTACAGAATGATCACGAATCTCTCGGTTCGTCGAAGCGAATGTCAAGGTCCATTTGACCATTCCCAATACAACCGTACAGACAATCAACAGTTTCTTAAAATTGTAACGGTTAACGAATAGGGAGACTTAGTCTAACTAGTATGACCGATACTGTGATTCCTAGTAGTTACCGAGTCAATCACACCGACGAAATCGAAAGTGTTTTTTAAACCGATAGGATCCAGTCGCAATTCGAGTTGATTGAGTATCGACACCAGCGAGATCTAAACTATAAGATGACGAGATGTCCACGTCTTTATGAGCGTTAAGGTGTGACGAGGACTGATCACCCCTGTCGATCTGATGCGCTCTAAGGTGCATGCGGCAGTTATAGCTAATTGCTTTAGCTCCCGAAGTGATTTGGACAGTATTCACTTTAGGGCTATATTTTTACCCTTGTCTTTTTGGGGTAGGCGTGGCACCTAGGAGTTCAACAGCACTCTCACTCCCATTCAATAGACCGCGGTCCACCCTACGCCTGTGATTTTCAATGACTCATTTGACTTACCTTGAAATTTACATAGTATTAATCGCATACACCTTAGGTGATTTAAAACGTCTGATGAGAATGACCGAAAAGAGCCGTTTGCACACAAGACTCATGAATTCTGGGGGATACAGGAAGGACTAAAACAAATGCCGCAACAGAGAGTGCGGTCAGATGCTATCTCATAGTCTGACAAGCCGCCTAAGCCGAGAAGCAGACCGAGTTGATCAGACTTCCAACTTGCGTTGATCAAGACGGGTTCAGTCACGGGAAGCCGAATGCACATTTAGCCGACTTCCGTCTTGGCCGCCTGCTTTTCGCTTAGGTACAACTGACTGATCGCGCACGCTCAGATGGGTTCATACACTAGACAGCCATATACAGTTTGCGTCAAGATGTGGTGATATTCTGTCACCTTTTCAAATACAGCGGATTCTATCCCAATGCAGGAAATTATAGACTTACGTTGAGAGAGAGAAAAACTAACAAAACATCTTCAACTGACACGGTACACTAACTGTGAACCGAACTTCGAAAGTACCAGAAGCGCCTAGCAAACGCTTGTTGTTAGTCTGAAAAAAACGATAAGGAATGGACACATCCTACACCTTGATGATAACAGGCACATTACAAAACGGATCTAAACACGGCAAAATGTGAAGAGACGTCAGAGTTCTAAAACACCTTCCGTAGGAGACACAGAGCGGGGACGGAAATCAAATAGACAATGTAAACACATGTAAGCTAACCGAAGACAACTGATCCGTTACAGATGCAATCTGCCGACATAACTCTTCTTTCTCTGCGCGGATTTCAGCCAGTTCCCTCAGATGGCCTGAGCAGGATTCTTGCATTTGGGCCCTAGAACGAAACAAAACCGATAAGCCTGATCCAATACAAAGACAACACTAGTGGACGAAACGAGGATGAATCACATAACACTCAGAAGTATGTGAAATATTAAATCCGATCCCATGCATAGTGGGCTAAAAACACTGGCATCTTGATAAAATCATTTGAATAATGAATGGCAGTTAAACAATCCGTCGCCAGCCTAGAATACCAAGTGGTAAGTGAGAACTAGAAAAAAATGAATTTGTGGAAGGCGATGTGAAGATTAGTCAAAACGGGTAGGAGTCGATCCCTCGTTAGTGTAATCAGAACTCTATGAACCACCAAGTTAGTCGACTTAGCAAGTGTCACAGAGAGAATGCGGCTGCATGATTCATCCTGACAAATTTTCCTCTCCAGATAATCCACCCGGCAGGTAATTCACCTCTGGATAACTTACCCTAACTCGTCTTCACTGGCCCAAGTAATTTCGAAATAATCAAGCATACACCTCAACCCTTACAGCAACTCGACAGGTCTGGCAAAAAAACATTTCAAGGTTGACTCAATGTGGTGAGAGGGAAATAAATCTGGGGCGGGATACATGTACGCCGTCAGTGTTATCTGTGAACCAGTACTACAGAAACTAAACCGAAAAATGTAACCGTTGTGTGTAACAACAAAAGCACTGCGCAATTTTTTAGTCATTATATTTACCGGGGCACAATTGTGGCCTCAATTGCGTCAAAGTCGTAATAACATCATATGTCGTGAGGCTCTTATCGAGGTGTAAATCACAGGCATGGGAATGTGCATGCACCCAATGAATACGGTTTGGTGAACGTCGAAGACGGTATCGCCAGTACATTATCGCAAGCTCATTTAGAAAAATTATGCAACAGGTTGGAATGATCACGTCTATCGAAGACCAGCGGCTCTTCGGCTACTTGTTTACCATCATACAGAAGGTAAGAACTCCCAACTTCTAACCAAACTCCGTGGGAATTTTAAACTCGCTTACAGTAGATGAAAGTAGTGGCATCAAACTTTGCTTTTGACGTTAAAGCAAGTTTACCTATTAGATGGAGGGTGCTGTCGCAATATTGTTGGGACTCTGCGTCTGTTTTCATCATTGGTGGAGAGCGGTTGGAAGTAGTCGAGAAGTTCAGGTACCTTGGGAGCTGTATCAGCGTTGTTGGAACATCTGATGAAATCACAAATCGCATAGCAAAGGCTCGGATGGTGTTTGCCAACTTAAGCCATCTGTGGCGTCGGCATGATCTCCGTCCTTCTGTGAAAGGGCATGTCCATTGCCACTATAAGGGCTGTTTTATTGTACGGCCCCAAAACCTGGTCCAAACACACGGAGGATATTTACAGAGTTTAGTTTTTAGACCATCGATGTATCTGAGGCATTAGCGACGTGTTGTGGGAACACCGTGTCAGCAATGACGAAGTTCGCAAACGCGTCATCGGAGGAAATAGACTCTGTTGATCCCTAAGCATGACGATCTCGTCTCACAAGTTTCGTTAACTTGGTCACATGTTACGAATACCAACTTGGCGCCTACAACATCGTGTCTTGCTTGCGAGTGATGGACTGTGTTGGAAGCGACAGCGTGATGGTCATTGCAAAACTCGGGTTCGGGGTATGAAGGTACCCACTATGAAGCTTGCTTCACTAGGACGATTCCGGCTTCCTAGTTGGAATTCAATGAACACCCTTCGTTGAGGACGCTGTCTGGTATGGTAAAGAAATCAACGGCCCTCGTGTTGCAAGTCTCTGTGAGCATCGCTGTAACCTTTTCTACTTTGTGACTCTACATCTTCCCCATCTTTACCTTACACATTGCCTGTTTTTCTTATGTTGTGGCACGTTTGGCACTCCATGTGATCATCACGTGCTAAATACATATAAGAATCGAGAGAGCTTTGCCAGTACCACAGCCGATTAGCGTATACTGCGAGACAAACGAAATATATCTTTGAGTACAGAAATGGAGAAAGTGACCAGTAACTTAATCAATATAGGGCGTGTTCGAATGTCCGACTAGGTCCAAGAATTCATCCTGTGACTGGAGACGTTAGAATATATGATGGCTCCTCCGAAGAAAGTGGACAGATGAGGTTTCTAGCTAGCAGGCCGTATATGCGATGGTTGCTATCATAGTCCACTTGGTAGTCGAACTTCGTTACCACGGTGCGACTGAGATCTCTTGACATAAGCTTTCAAAGTATGTTCCTGTTCAGCAAGCCTAGCCACTTTGCCAGTGATGCGCGCAATAGTAAGATAAACAAGTATCTTGGATAGTTAAGTCTACATCCACAACCGCCTGAATGAACTTAGCAGAGTCCAGTACAGGAAACAGAGTTCCTAGTCAACACTCGGTGCGCATACGGCTAATCAGAAGGTACGCGCTGAAGTGACTACAGCGTTATGCGTTCACACCACAAATTCTTATTGACTATAAAGGACACGAATGTCATTTACAAACTAATAACTCAACCACTTACACAGCGCAATGCCACAAATGTTGTCCAACAGAACACAGTAAGGAAGGACTGAGGAATCACTCGATGCATACGGAGTATTACCACCATTTAATCAACCACACGCGAGTGATATTCCACACAAACTGATTAAAAACGTACTTGCTTTGGCGAAGTTCTTCGACCATAACTTGCTTGAGCCTATTTTCTTCTTGCAATCTGTTTAAATTCTGTTGTAAACGGTCTAACTCATTCGTCTGGGCGGCCAATTTCTGTCGGTACGCCGCGAGCTCATACTCAGTGTTCAATAGCTATACGATGAGATACAAAAGCAATACGAGATTTCGAATGCTTTAAATAAAGCGTCTGGAAACAAAAGCTTTTACCACACTTAGGCACAAGTGGAAACGACGAACCGTCAGTTGACTGACGGATCAAACCAACGAAAGAAAAAAGAAGAACCTAAGACATAAGATCACCATAAGATCACCACCACCAATAAGATAAGGACCCGATACAGAGATTAACAAGACAAGCGAGATGTGGGGTGCGAAACTCCTAATTATGTACAAGTCAATGTATTACATACCAAATGTTTCACTTTAGCTAGTTCCTGAGTGGATAAATCTTGCAGCTCATCTCTCTCAACTGACAACTGAATATAAGCGACACGGCAAGCATCCAGTTCATCACGAGTATCGTTCAATTGCCGCAACAATCTGGCAGATCTCTGCGGACGATGACAAAATGAAGGACAATTACGGGGGTAATCCAAAGGTGGAATTATTGCGTAATGAGGCGTCCGTAAACGCGATTAAGCGTGCACCGATGCAGCCAACAAACAACCTGGTGAACAACCCGTAATGGGATGAACGGTCGTCATCGAACAGGCACTCCTTAGATTTATAAAATAACGTTTGACAGGATAACAGACATCAACGAAAAACAATAAAAAGGATACCGGATTCTAAATAAAAGGATAAATAGGCTACACGCGTCACACCTGAATGTTCCACTACGTAAGTTGTACAGCACACCATAACGCACTTAGAATCAGCATGGCATTTGGATTTGGTAGTTGAAGATATGAGTGGTGAAAGATTGGTGCAGATCAGTGTCAAATGCATGAGATCGGTTATGTACTGGCCTGGCACGGTATACTTTCTTGTCTACAGCAAAGCGTTACCATCCCTACTACTGTTCTAGATGCATTACACAAGAGCCAACGCAGTACACCTTGCTCACCTCTTTCAATAACATGGTATGTGCTTGTGGTGAGAATCTACTCGATTCACTGCTTATCCCAACACCCACACAACAGATCCAATAAGGGACCAATGAAAACGTCGCGTTAAGATACCACATCAGAATTGAACGAACAGCTTCAATGTTGCACCTTCCATTATTGGCTAAGTTCTTTGTTCTGTATGGTACCACTAAGCTTACAATTCGTGATTTTGCATGTACCAATGAGATCAGTCAAGGACAGACTGATTTCTTTCATACTGGTGCACGTCTATAAATCCGAGCTCCTGTCTTATGAATATGAACTACTTATTGCAACTAGTTTGTGGTTTTCTCCTAATTACTTGCATGGAAGGTTTGAACTCCAGTACGATTTCAAGGGTCAATGGAAGTCCAGTGCTAGAAATTCAGAAGACGCAACCAACGTGAGCAGGTGACGGAAGAGCAAATGTTTTTTATTTGTTGGTTGTGACTGCACTGTCACCATCAACGGCAGTTATTGGTGACTAACATGATATATATATATATATATATATATACAAGTATTTTGCTATTTTAAAAACCTTGTTTAGACAGGTGTGTGAATATATAATTCACAGAACACATTGGTTCCACGCACCTGTGAACAAGAACAACGAACCATTCTTGACTAGATCAAAATAAATGCAACCATTGCCGATTTTTCAACCTTATAAGCATTTTGCTTATTAATATCCAGTCAAAGAAGGTTCATTAATACCAATCACAGGCACAAAGGATATCTTCTGCGAACGAAACATTCAAATACACATCTAAATAAGGCGTTTGAAAATGACGGAGTTTGAAAGGAGAAACCAGAAAAATCGATTATGCACGTAGAATTGTTCCATGTATTCCTTCAGTCAGAAACGATTAGCATTACGTATAGGCCCCAGGGACCCGAGTGATTCCGCATTATTTTTGACGTCTAAAAAAATAATACTGCTGAAAAAAGGGACCGTGATTGACATATTGCTTAGAAATAGAGAATTATCGTAGACATACCAATGAAGTGTAGCATTGGAAAATACACTTGCCGAGGGTTGAGATGAAATGCATCACAGACTAGCAAATGGGAAAATAGCCGGGTGATTTCTTCTTGAGTTTACAAAGTACTGAGGCGCAGTTCTTACCGAAGAATGCCAGGCAAGTAACTTCTCTACAGATGTTGGCTGCAGCATCTACACGTGTGCATTCGTTTGTGTAATGAACATCTATGGAATAACATAATGGATCAGTGTGCTTTATGGTCCACTCAAAACGTTGTCCCCGACGGTGTTCACTCATAATTATATAAATATATATATATGTATATAATTAGGTATATTTCATTAGTTTAGATCACTCAACGCAGTTCGTTGAGTCCCAACTGTTGCCGATGTGACCAGGAAAGTCCAAGTCATTCATTGCAGTTGATTGCACCTTTCCACTCTAAGATGTTTCAGTGTCACTTTCGAGCGTCCCGACATTACCCTTTTCGCCAAGCAATGTCAGGTTATGGTGAGCAAAGGAACTTTTCTGATATTGTTTGACCACAACCTTCTCAACTAAGTGGTTCACATCGACGTGATGAGGTATAGAGTTGAAACAAATACGTTGCAATAAAGCTGCAGCAGTACACGATGACCTAAGCTGACGCCTATTCGAACTTAATCAAGCCATTGTACAGCAACGCGCAGCAAGTCTGAGTGGGTGGAACATATTTTCACACAGTATACATATTCGACCATTGTGAACTATCATATCCATCGTTCGTTCAGTACATGTAACATGCCTAACGAGTTGGGTACTCACTTGCTTGCTGAAAAAAGTGAGTGCCACAAAATGCGCTTAGACTACGACGCGGTAATGCACAGCAGAAGTAATAAGCATTGTCTAAGAAATGTCCGGCAGCGAGAACGTCGTGGAGGTGGCTAGTGTTGGTTGTCAACTTTGGCCACGGTAGCTCACAGTCGAGATTAACGTGCTAAGATCGAACAACAAGTAAGCGTTTGCATATTTTGGTCAATAACAAGTGGTATCACGTAGTGCGTGGCATAGACACTGCCAGGTTGCTTAGAGGTCGAATAAAGCAATGACATCTGCACACTATCAGTCAGCCGGAGCCGTAAAGAAACTCTACTCTACGGAGACTAAAATCAATCAGCGTGTCTTTCAAGATGATGTCTACAGCAGAGTTGAACAAAAAAAGGGAATCGAACACTCCGGAATAGAGCAATGGAAGTGATGAATACCTGAAACGTGCTCATCCTTTTTTATTCTGATTGCCCAGTGAGGGCGCATTCCTCTTCAAACTAACAAATAACTATGACAAAATGCAGCAAGGTTGACGAACAGAACACGTACAACAACGCCGAGTTTCTCACCATCATCCTCAGCATCACAACAACCATGAGCCTGATCATATGGTACCGTGAGTCGGGCCCCCAGCTTCTTATGCATGCCCTACTTGGTAGCACGATTTTAATTTCAACACTGTTTTTAGATCATCACAACAGAGACACAAAAAAGACAGCAAATAACTTACCGATTTCTCACCTTGACTCGCAGAGTTGCATTTATCTTGCAGTTGCTGACACTTTTTGCGCAACTCGCTGACCTCTTTAACATGTTCTACAATGGTAGTAATAATGGTAGTAGTAATTAGCATAAAATACTACCGTCTTTTGTCTCTCGTAGCAACTTTTCTGCACTTTCCAATTTAGCATTTTTATCACGAATTAGGCTTCCAAATTCGGAAATCTTCGTTTCGAGGTGTTTGATGTGCTCCAGTTTTCGTTTTGTAACCTGCGGATGTTAGATAGTCAAACAATCAAACAAACGATTTACATCTGCAGACACATCAACTGGGACCGAATCACGTGAATGGGCATGTAACAGACCTATAAGACGAAATAACCGGGTAAACAACTTGGTCTGACACACGATAACCAAAGACAGTCCGAAAATTGGCCAATATGTACGACATTTCATGAAAATATCTAACAACAATGTAAAAGAATGGGGACCCACTACACGCTAAATTAAAAAAAGTTGGAGTGTCATCTTTCCAATTTTGAGGCAACCATTTTTAGTTTACTGATGAGTAATAGGGAATTTTGGTTTTCATATAGATCGAACATCACCCACAATTGATCGCAGTTGTCGCATTCCCATAGAGTTTCGGGTTGGCCCCTTTTCGAAAATGGGCCGACTGGAAAGTCTATGGGAATGCTACAGCTGTGATCAATTTCTAGTTTGTAGGTGCTGAACGCACTCCATGTGGACCATCTTGCTCATTTAGCTTCTATTCAATTGTCTCCGTAGCTAAAATATATCGCAAGCACATTCCATGCTAATCAATTTAGTAGTGGAATGGAGCCTCATAAGATGATAAATAAGAACCTCAAAACCCACATTCTAAAATGTCAATTGCAGTAAAGTTGTACAGAACAGACTTCAGGACACTCTAATGAACACCGCCCGAAGTGATTGATAACCCAGGACAGTTGCTCATAAAGTGAAACAAAATCATGTCAACAGATTGACACATTCTTTTGAGACCTTTTGATGAAAGAGGCGGCTCCAGAGAGCGTTATACGTGACCATACTGAAGCTGGAGTTTGGGCCTACAAAATACCATCACCGCTGATTAGTTACAGGGATGTTGATGCTTAAACGTCCGTCGTAGAGTAGTAGAGTGGTAAATACACCTGGAAGATGTCAGAATATTAGTTGTGTATATCTCACGACAAAATTATAAAACCACCTAAGTTTCACAAGCAAGTTGACAAAATTAAGTCATAAAATGCTTGCCTTAAGTATGAAACAGAATGATACCAAAATGAGAATTAAATACTCTGTATAATTTTTTAAACAATCAAGCGGTTGTGAAGCAGACCGCAACAAACTATGGAGTCACTGCACGTTGATTCGCTAATGACGGTACATACGAAGACTGACTTACGTCAATATCAAGAGATATTACATGGTACAAGTAGACATCAACCAAAAACGTATATGCGATAACATGCTGTATCCATCCTGGTAGAGTGACTGCGTAGGGTGTAAGGACGGACACCATGGTGTCAGGCACACACAATCAGTCAAACGTATACTTCCGTATACTTCTGTCACATTCAGAAAGGCAACGCTGAGATACCTTAAAAATGAACACATCTTCACCGTTAAAAAAATGGATACGAGTTCATGAAGTACTGTCTGACGATTTCACGTGCCAAACTGTACAGTCCACAATGCCCTCAAGGGCCGTCTCCGTTGGCGAATAATAGTGACCTTAGCCTTAAGGTAATAAAGTTCGAACCAAACTTCTATTACTAACGAGCAGTCGGAGTTTTGGTTAATTTCAAGTTGAACATCACTCACATCTGATCGCAGCCTTCGCATTCAGAAAGACTTGCCAGTCAGCCTCTAATACTTATCAGTAATCCAAAATATAGCCAAGCACTTACAATGAGATCGCAGATCTTGACCTGTATCGGAAATCCTAACCGTTAGGTTATTGACTGTAGTTAACAAAACAGTTACTATATCCAGTATCGACAAGATCAGGCAACATGACCATTAGTCACAAGCAAAAGTGGTTGAGAGCTTGGATATAATTCGGTCGTCCCTTACGTGAGGTCAACGGCGCAGTGGTCAACACGTTTACCTCATGACCTATACTGCTACCTTGACGAGGTGGTCGGGCTTGTGTACTGTTTTGATCCGGCGGGCTATGCTGACTAGGACTCCGGTCCTTCCAGGTGCAACCTTGTCAGACAGGCCAAAAAAGAGCAGTCAGACGAAAAGCAGTTACACTCATAGGATTGTATGTCGCACTACTGACCGCGTAGAAGTGCTTAGGTAGTAAATCACAATCC
>JTDE01002289.1:92444-106795 GCA_014338405.1 Paragonimus skrjabini miyazakii | reverse complement strand
TGGTGTTCTCCCGGATGATTGAAACCTTGTATCACATGAAGTCTTCATCATCGTGTCGTTCATCGCAAGTGATATCTGCAAGAAATCTGTGTACGCATATATGGAGGGACTTACTTTCTGCAATTATATCAACAGGATAATCGCTGCAGGTGATGTTGATTCGCGCTTTCTTCGGCGCGTGTGAAAGCGTCACACTGTCACAGGACCGGTCTAAGTTAACATTCGTTGTGGGTGGTGTGCTAGACTTGCACTCCGCTATCGCTAGGGAAGTGCGAACAACGGCTGAGGTAGTTGGCACTGACAAAAATGAGGATTCGAAACCTGCACTTACCAGGCGACTGAGATTGAAGCTGATTGCAACCGAATGGACACTCGTTTATGTCTGCCATTTGGATACATTTGGAGTGAAAAATCAACTGATCAATGTCACAGCAATAACCGTCCATCTGTACCAGGTCGCCGCAGTGTCCACATAGCAGTCCTGATGTAGGCTTTTTCACCCGCCTCAGTTGCATACCGTTTGTATTTGAACCCGTCGGGAAGGCGTATAAAAGTAAGCCAGTACTAGCACGCTCCACTATCTTACTGGCGAAATCAATGATGGTGTTCAAGCAAGCCACCGCCGTGCGGCTGTTGCAGTCATGCAGTTTTTTGAGTACATGACTAAGAGCGTTATAGTGACGGTTGGAATTGGTTGCAGCAAGCGGCTGAAGCTGCCGGCTTACCAACCGCAGAATTGGCAGATTGTTCTCTGCCTGCCACCGCTCATGAATGGGGACCTCACCTTTGTAAAGAAAAATGAACACTACAAAATGCCTCACCGTAGGGGTAGAGATGTTTACGAAACACCGACAGTATGTGAACGTATGGAAGCCACAATGTACGGTAAAAAGTGCATTCACATGTGCCGTGTACGCTATCGACGACGAAAGCGCCGCCATCTTGTTGCACTTGAAATTGCAACGTTCAAAGTGATAACTAGAGGAGTGCTTACCCGGCACTCAGACACTGTTTCAAAAGGGAGTCGTGGAGTCCGTCCCTTCAGATGTTTTTGGACAAGTTGACTTGCAAACGTCGTCATTCTGTGAAGTATGTTCTCCACATGCTAATCAACCTCCACAACCTCACGACGGTCGCACCCATAGGTAGTTCGTATTTCATACTCCCGTAGTAGCCACTCATTGTGGTTCCATATTTTCTGAATGGCGACGGCTAGGAAGTCTCTTGGGTGCGTTTCTCTTCTTCAACCGTCCGTTCGCATTCTCAAGCCTATTATTTGTTCGATTGCCGAGGTGGACAACATCGCCTTAAGCATGGATGGCCCACTTCAGTTTGATGTACAGCCAATTACAAAGCAAATAATTCAGAAACTTCTTATCCCTTCGGCTGATGATGTACAGATCACGTTTAAACATGCGGATAACAGTGTAACAGTGCAACTTACTCTTCCACATTTTCGGCCGTGGCCATTTGGTGGAACAGGAAACGACTGCGAAAAGAGTTTGTCTTACGACAAATGTGACGGACGAATTTTGCCCACTTACATGCTTACGTACGGCATCGCGTACATGAAAGTAACACAGCAGGATGTCGCAGTCTAACACTACATGGGCTGCCCTCATCTGCGCAGCCAACTTATTCATGACAAATGCTTTCACCGCAATCAGTTCACCCATCATTTCACGAGGGGTTTCGAAAAGTCTACATAGTGAAGCATACTTCTCACTACGAACGCACCAGTACATCACGGGTCGGCCGTGTCCAATACCATCTGTCACTAGGAACTGATATAACTTCCAACTTCGAAAGTATGAGCAAATATACAATGACATACTTGTGCCTGTTTGTCCCGTGAGTTGCATCCACAGTCACAACAAGTGGGAAACGTCGGAATAGTTCAATCTGCATTTGCTGGGCGGAGCAGATATGCGTATATTGGTTGTCTTCATCCCTCAGAGTGCGCACCACACCGATAGCACTAATCACCGACAGCACCTCGTCAAGATTCTCTAACGTACAGTGATCAATCTTACGTAACAACCTCACTTGACATTGCAGGTTTTAACTTGCGGCGGATGTTTGCAACGTCAGTGTTTGTGATAAACTTCCCGTAAACATCCGCTACATACTGCTTGATGTTGGCAGTTGGTGTGTTGTACTGGAACAGACTCCGCACTTGTTCAATTCACCGACGGTGAGTCCACGATTATTAGGATGGGACTCATATAGCAGACGATTGAGAGGGTGGTGGCGCTCCAACTTAAAAAAGCCCACAACCAGACACGCATCTCGTCGGACCACATGAAATCGTGATCTGCAACATGTGTCACGAGAACTGGTTCGTTAAACTAACAACAGTTAACCTACTAGACACGTCGCACACCCTTGCGTACACTCCAACGCCTTTTGTACTTCGTACAACGTTAATGAATCTGCGCGGTTTTCAGGAAACAACGTCATCTTACTTTATCGTACGTCAAGGCAGTTTTCGACCTACGGCTCGTCCCACGAACATAAATAACGCCCACCTCGTCCATGTACCTCTGAAGACACTCCTGAAATTGTGTGAAAGTTCGACATTCGCGATCCTCAAACATCGCCTTGAAAATAGCAATATCGTTCATTTCCTACAAATAAAAAATAAACACCTGGAAGTGAAATAAAAAACAAACGGTAAAAAATGATTAGTAGAGTAAAAATAACCCCAGCCTTCTTACGATAGCATTTACACACGAAATCGACCACAACAACGGCAGACATACCAGTTTTCGAAAAACAATTACGAGAAGGTTGTTTTTAATTAATGGTCAGTTGAAACAAACAGCTTTGAGGCCATGACGCGGATTTCAATTTTTTCAATTTCTGCATCAGCTTCCAGGCCACTAAAACGATTTATTTCAGGAAAATAATTTTCCCGAACACGACAGCTCGGGAACTCACGTTCTACGGCTAGCATTCATGAATACTGTCTATCTTGTCAGCAAAATAATGTACACCGCCACACCGGCACCACGCCTGGTACTTTCGGTGTACCTGACGCCCGCTTCAGACACGTTCACATGATACAGTAGGCCCACTCCCACCTCCGAACGGCTTTACGCCTTTGTTGACCTGCATCGGTCGTTTCACACGATGGCCACAGGCAACGCCTATACGCGACATCTCAGCTGAGAATATCGCACGGACGTTTGTGGAAACTTGGATATCCTCCTTCGGCGTACCTGCCTTTATCACTACTGACCGCGGTTGCCAGTTCACCTTCACGCTGTTTCACGACCTGCAACACTTGCTCAGCTGTGAACACTTCCGAACAACCGCCTATCATCCAGCATCAAACGACCTAGTGGAACGTTTCCACCGTCAACTTAAAGCCGCTATCCTTGCTACAACATCTGGCTCAAACTGGTCGGAAAACCTACCACTCATTTTGCTTGGCATCCGTAACACCGTCAAAGAATACATCGGCTGCACCCTGGCTGAACTCGTCTATGGCACCACCTCACGCTTGCCAGGTGAAATGTTTACGGATTCTAGAACCACTGGTGGGATAGACACAACCTCGTACGTAACACGCCTGAAACTACACATAAACAGGTTAAAGCCAACTCCGACGAGGACCACCCCGAGGCAAACCCAAGTACACGAAGACTAGCATGCTTGCCCCTTCGTGTTTATCAGAGCTGACGCCCAAAAGAAGTCCCCACAACCACCCTATGACGGCCCGTATAGAGTGCTTGAACGCAAAGACAAGTATTTCATCATCAATCACAACGGCACTCGCGATTAAGTAAGAGTCGACCGCTTAAACGTGGCTTATGTGGATCTTTCAGAACTGCCTCCTCCTCTCCTGGCTGTGGCTACCTCTTCGTCCCATCCACCTCTTCCGAACAAACCTATTCCACGACCCCCACAAACAGTTTCAGACTTCATTACTACCGTTGAGGATGTGCAAATCTTTCATTCACCTCTACCACAGACACGTTGCGAACGACCACACAAACCTCTTGTCTGTTTTGCAGACTGCTCAGAGCAATTTCAATAAACTTTTCTAGCGTTTTCATGCCCTAACAAACGCTCTAAGGGGGAGTTCTGTAGCGCTTTGTACAGCATTTCGTATTATATAATTCTTATTGTTTTTCGCACTTTTCACCCTCTTCAAATTCACATGTACACTTGTTGAAATCATGTGAGTTGATTCAACGAACATAACAAAAAAATTGATTACCAAGGTCGCGAGCCCTGTGTTCTTTCTCTGCGTCCAATGTCGTATGTGTTCGAGGTTTTGGGAACGTTAACGGATAACGGAATCCGCATTTATTTCAGCACATTTCCAAACTTGTCGGTCGTCGGAATTATCTTCGTTGGACCGCTAAAGTTACCTGGGAGCGATACGACAGATTGTATCAATTGGATACTTCATTTAATGTGGTGGAACTCTAAACGACGCACCTTCACTAACTACTGTGAGTCAGTTGTTTCCATTTTTTATCACCTTTCTGCTTTCATTTTCACACTCGTATTGTATATAGCGATTATATTTACTACACCTGAAACTGTGAGAATCTGCGAAATTCACGATTCTCAAACATAGCTTTGAAAGTCACAGTGTAATCTCGTTCCTGAAAAGAAAAATGAATGAATGAAAATAAAATAAGAAATAAATGAAAAATCAAAATCACATTGAAAACTACTCCAGCATAATTGTTCTAACACTGCCACACGCAACCAACCACAATAACAGCAGCCGTACTGTGTAGTGTAAGCCATACATTATGGCTTCGCGCAACCGTTGCACTCGTAAACCTGCTTTGAATAACGTGGGGGCACCGGGAGACGTCGTCCTTCTGAAGAAAGGGTACCAACGACAGTCTTGTAAAAAGAGATAATAGAATCAAGCGTGCGCCAAAGGCTCAGTAAGTAGTGCACAGGACTTACGCAATCGAAAACAAAAGTGGCGCCAACAACACGGCAGCACGATGTGGTGCCATATCGAATTTTGAAAAAGATTTACGATAAGGTCGTTTTTGATTAACGGCCAGTTAAAATAAACATATATGGGTCCATGATGCAGCTTTCGACTCGTTCACTTTCTGCACTAGGTACCAAGCTGATGAAGCGGTTTTTTCGCTAAAATAATTTTCCCAAACACGACAGCTGAGGAACTCCCGGTCTACGACTATCATTCAATGTTCACGGCATCACATAACCCCGACGGAGTCCAGACACCGTTCTTGCTATAACGGCCGCCGCGTTCGCCTTTTACGACAAGTGAAAAGTAAGTAGTGTCCGTTCAAGTTTGGCTAATACGCCGAAGCCAAAAATATTCTTATCTGGTTTCTCCGGATTCACTTTCAGGTGAAAAATTATCAACATCATGGTTTGTAATCGCGGATTATTTTCAAACTGTTTATCTCTACTACACAACCAATCAAAGGGCGAGTATCATTAACGTTCTTACACATTTTGAACAATTCTTGTTACGTAGCAAGCACTGCTCTAAGCATCCCATTTTACTTCTGGACACTTCATTGTTGTGAAGCAATGAGGAAGTTTCTCACTACCCTACTGCCGTCAACTTACCTTCTCTCGAAGGGTTCACGCCTTGTGCATGCTGATCACCAAGTCCTTGATTGTAAGGCGTAATTATCGTCCAGTTTGCATACCGCTTTTCTCGGATTAATCCGTTAAATGTTTAATGACTTTTAGAATTTTGACGGTCTTAATGCCAATCAACGGAATAAAGTTTTGATGACAAACGTTTGGTTTCTTCTAAACGTTGGCCGAAGAGGCAGCAGGATTTTGTAATATTGCAACCAAATAATTAAGCCAACTTTAGTATCGACTTTATGGTTCAACTCCCGATCTCCTAATGGCTGCGGAACTCGAAGTCATTCATCACCTGATATAAAATTTTAATCGTGTCTCAGCCTTCAATCAACATAACATTCCGCACATCCGTCCTCCCGTGGTCATCTAGTAACTCTGTGGGGAAACCTATTCTTCATGTGTAAAACATCAGAGACGGTACCCGACACTGAGTTTGCGTCTGATCCGACCATTCTCGGTTGCTTGTCAAGTTTATTGTAAAAAACACCGGTTTTAAATCTGTTAATTAATAACGATCAATTATTCGGTTTGATAGTTCACCGAAAACAAGCAGGTACTCACTCAACACTAGGAGGGTCGAACAAGGTTCTTTAACTGTTCATTGCGTTCACCAACTCCATCACTCTCGAAGCGTGTAGAGAATGCCCATTGTCCACTGTGCCCGACTCGTCCAGTGGTAGCTTACTTTGGCCTGACCTCCGCGGGCCACAGCAATGGTTTAAATGTAACCGCCTAATATTCACCCAGAGAAAATGCATGGCTATGTAGGCCGGTTCATATACTTGAAGAATGTATTACACCGCTAAGTCTCTTCTTCTGGCCGTATTGCACTACAATCACCTCAGTACAGTTATGCGATGCTCAAAGGTTTCCCACAAGACTTCACGAAAGCCCACAGGGCAAACGAGGCAATGCACCTAATCGGAAAGATATATGTACTCATTCCATCTCTTTAGTCTTTTTTGAAACCTACCAGGGTAATTAGTTAAATTTGGCATTCCTGTCTTTCAGCCTATGTACACCGGAACATCTAATACGTCAGAGATTTCCAGAGATTGACTATAAAAAAGTGGTGGCTTTATATGACCATCGTGCACCATCAGATTCGGGTAGATGAAAATAAAAAACATCCAATGTTGAGAAAGACCTAATAACCTTCATAGGCAACGCGGAAATGTTTGCTGTAAGGAGAGCCTTTTTGTGTCTTTCTCTCCTTTGTGAGAATATCCTGTCGAAAGTGTCTACTGCGGCAGTATCCAGAGTAACTCAGAATTGCATGCGTTCTGCAACATGACATCATGCAACTGTCAAACGAGCGCTACACTTTTTCACCACCCTGCACGACGACAGGCATCTACGTTTTTGAATTACTAACGAATTATCATCATAATTAGCGGTAAACAAACTTCTTCAAAATATCTGTTGATTTTCAATTCTGTAACTTCACTTCACTAACTAATTTTCTTCCCCCACTCACAAACCGGAATATGGCTGTTACACTTGCAAATCATCTGTTTGTTCATCAATCCTACCAATGTCCTTAACGATCTGACGGACATCTGGTAGCTGTTGGCTACCGTAAGCATTGCCGCTTACAAACACAACATTGGTAACCCTTCACGGTTCCTCTGCACTCGCGTTGAACTTGTAATGACCAGCGATCGTATGGCCTGTACATGAATCCCGGTTGCGACCGTGTTTTCTTGTTTGTCTGTTCTGCACGTTTGATTCTGTGTACGCACGTTTGCAGAGAATCACTTACCCTGTCTGTGCAAACCATGGATATATCCAGGCCAGTCACATGTTCAACTAAACGATTACGTAGGTAATATACTAGCACCAGAATTACGTTATTTACTTTATCTCAATTTAACTGTCGCTCATTTGCAAGACCATTTGCAGAGCCAACTTAAACATCAGATGCTATTCCTAGGCGTCGTCTTTAATCAAGTTGTCAAGTTTTAACCTCGTTGCATCCGTTTTGTAGGGTTTCGCGCACTAACTAGTCTTCAGACACTTATGTCGAGCTCCAGCACATTTACTGTATATCCACTTAAATTTCACTCACGTCACGATGGTATAAAAAGTCGATCTTTTCAGAACGTTTCGAAAAAATCGAAAAACCTTCGAAATTCAGCAAATCGTTCAAAATATTACCTACGATCAACTTCCATTCCAAACGACTCTCACGTCTCTTTCAGGCCATTTGCTCCCGTATATTTGTCCACATTTTTGATATGTTGGAATAATTATACATGTTTGCTGGACCTCCGAAGAACTCGTCCGATGATGGTTCACCTGAAGTCTTCTCAAGCTTCCATCTTCTGGTCTGCATCACACGTTTTATTTTGTTTGTACTTGCACACCTCAAATCTGTCACCTTTCGGGGTTCAATACTATGGAAGCTTAGCGACGTGGAAGGAGGCACAATGATGTTACTTATGTCGAGTTTTTGTCAGCACCCAATTGACACACTTCGACTGCATGGTTGTGGAGTAAACCAAATTAAATAGCGACTCGGTAAAATCTCATATGCCCTCCGTTCTGCGCCTTGCATACATATACTCATTATGCTTAGGCACGCATCATCACTAGTGTGGCGGGTGACTGTCCCTTTCCCGTGTGAGACTCGTCACATTACGGTCATCGTTCAAGTGAACACATGTCATCGTTGGCAGTCTTACACGTAGTGACGCGACGACCTCGGAAGTACACAGCTTCCTCAGAGGCATTGCTACATTCACCAGCCTGTGCACTCAGATCGGTAGTTTACACTATTTACCCACTGGGTTAGTTTCAATGTCGACTAGCGCGGCAGCGTAAGAAGGGGAACCTCGTGACATAAGGTACTTTGCGTGTGTGCTCATGTCATTTAAAATGCCATGAACGAAGCAACAAAGGAATGACCCACTCGCTGATACCTTCGGTTAAATGATTGAAAGTTGCCTACGGCTTGTAGTGGTGGTGGCCAGCGATCGTGCGGCGCTTCCAAGGATCCTGGCTGCAACCCTGTTTTTCCGCATATCTGTTTTGTATGTGTGATTTGTGTGCGCTCGCTATTGGAGGTCTAACATGAACTCGGTGCCCCTCTCTTCAGTCGTCCAACTAATTGCAAGCAGCGGATGCTCGCCCCTTCCCTAACGATTCATCTGTCATTCCGCCCTTCAAGATCGTCTAACCTGGACATTTTCGAGCGATGTTTAACGCACTCAAAGGTTCCACGCACTTTTCGCCTGGTGCGTTTTCGAGTGCCGCCAAAGGAGTTGTAGCCAATCTCGTGCTTATTTCTTTCTGCTTTCAGTTGCTACCGTTGGTCTCAGACTAGGCTGGAACTAACTACTTGTCATATTTCCAAACATTTCCAGAAGTATACGGTTTGTTTCCAAATCTTACTGAGTTCTTCTGGTTTGATGCCTTTTGCAATTACGTTTCGATTGCTCTTCGGGAAAGACGTTTTGAGTGTTTAGTTGACGATTGTTTTGCGCATACCCAGTTGTCCACTACAAACTCATAACAAATTTTTCCTTTCTAATTACATTTACTTCGGTGAAAACACTGAAAGAATCGGTGTCAAATTACCCCAGATTATCTGGGATAATTTGCTCAGTAAGGAGTGATTGACGATTTGGATGACGTTTATTTAGACTGCCGGGTTATCGGAACTCTCTTCCGGGTCTAAGAACGTCAGAAATGGAAATCTAAAAGTTAGGATCGTATGCAGTAGTTTAATAAAATTACAATAACGTACTCTATCACTTTGAATAAAAATCAACCGCATACACAAATTACCCAGTAGGAGGGTGTTTAAGATGGAGTAGCCGAATGTGAACCCGCAGATAGCCATCAGTCAACGAAAACTTATGTGATAACAATAATCGGGCTCATACTCAGGTGACGGCGTGTAGAACAATACCGAGAATGAAAGTTTCAACATATAAGCAGTGGTTATTAAAAAGAATGAAACATACCTTTTGCGTACCGTTATCGTACAAAATTTATCATGGATTGTTAATGCACAAAGCGAAGAATAATGAAGGCAAGTTTACGACCGGCTTTCTGAAAACGAACCAAACACACTTCAGCATATTCAGTGCTCTGCATTATGCCAAACGTCAGACGACTGACGTACTAGACAAACTTCAACAGACCCAACAGTTTGTCTTGCTCTCCTTCCAGCGTCTTCGGTGACGATGAATAAAGTTGCGTCCTCTTGCATAAGATCAAGTATAATGATGACCAACGGGTCCAAACTTTTCAGAAGCCGAAATAAAAAAGCAACTTCATTGAATTACCACATCGGTTCAACTACCAGCCTTCTTGAAAGTAAGCCGGTGTTCAATATTATCCCAACTGTTTATTTTGGCTCTCCTCTAACCACAGCTGGGAATTGGGCCAACTACAGTCTGCAGAGTCTCGTACACCGGCAAACAGATCACGCAGGCATAAGCAATCGAAACTACGTGATTGTTTTTGTATGGGAAAAGCACGTGATTTGGCCCTTGAACTTGGAAGCTTAAATGAATGTTGTAAATCCCCCTAGTTTTTAACGGTGTTTAGTTGATTCCATAAGTCTTAACAGTTTGACCCGAAGTAGTGGAGTGATTTCGTGGAACATTCAGTTAGAAACATTCATTATACACCGGCAGAAACATTTTGAACCATACAAAGATAGTGATACGAAGGTGGGAAGGCCGAATACTCTGTAACTGGTCCAGTAAGGGCTAGCGGTACAGAAACATTTTTGGTAATGAATGGCGAAAACTATCCAACCGAGTAATTTCAAATCGAGTTATCAAGTGTCCCTTTGCTCAGCTTTCAAACCAAGTGGCAATTTCTTACACAGTGAACTTACGCAAAGTGTAAATAAAATCTGCCATAGATATCAAGTTTGGTTGTTGTGGTTCCAAAATGTAATTTGTGACGTTGAAATCTCTGAGTTATTCTGGCAGCCGTCGCACCTAAAATGATACCAGCATTAGTGGGCGAACGTCCCAACATACAGAACGTATTAAGCTCACCTTTCTCATATGCACAGAGCAACAGTTAGGCCGTTCATCAGTAGAGTACCTTCAAGTTGTCCATAAAGTGGTGGAGGGCTGATAAGTTAACTCTTTCCAAGGTAGCAGACGCCGAATTTATTGACCATGATCGGCATTACTTCCGTAATGGATATGCATGTGCAACGAATCTGCTGGCCGCTTGTGATTTTGGATGGGGGTGTTTCGTGCGGAAGTCGCCACTGAGGTGATCTAACGTGATTTTTCCAATGTATGTGGTAAGATTGATTACTCCACCCTGCCACGGACGTTACAAAACTATGGCTTCAATGTGAGTTTGTGCACGTGCCCACTGAACTCCACAAGGTGAGCGAATAATTTTCAAAGTGATCCAATACTAACGGCGGCGTTTTCCGGGACTTCTTTTTAAGGACCGTTTTTGACGCTTTTCGTTCCCGAACCACCCTATATTCTGAAATGACTGATGCTGATGGCACGCACCTCTGGGCACCAAAAGAGTGGCTGGAATATGCAATAATTCTTAAGATCAGTTTAATCCGTCTAGACCTGTGGACCGTGGAAGAAGCGCCCTAAACTATCAACCTATGCGAAGTCATGCCTGATTACAATAACAGTTTTGCTAGCCACCAACTCGGCAGCCTTACGCCGTTTGTATCAATATGCGGATGAAACCTTAAAACCCAGGTATGGAGCATTCTAAATCTGTCCACAAACTGGACACTACTGAGTAAGAAGAAATGAGAACTTGAACCTTAATTGGGAATCTGTGGAGCTTTCTATCGTGAACCAGTTCCATGTACGTTCCTCCATTATTCTGCCTGTATCTGAAAGTAAATGTAAAGGCCCGTTTTTCCTACTTTAGAAACGCGTTGGAACGTATTAAAAGTCTGCATTGACTGGATACTAAAAGAACTGCGGGGATAATCCACATCGTCTTTTCAAACAAACTCCCAGATTCATCCCAATTCTTTAAGAAGTAATGACATCGCATGGGAGACTTGATTTTCAGGTAAGCGGAAAATATAGATCCGAGGGCAATCACCCGTAGATTTTTCTTTAGAGAAAAAGGACACCGCTAACGGTCACCTCCTGAAAATGGATAATGGACTAAGGAGGTGAGATTGCTGGATGAACGCCTCGCGATCGGAGATTGTTCACGACGGAACACACCTTCTAGTTCTGCAATAACGGCGTATACTTTTAAAATGTCACTTGATCGGCCAGAGTTGGCATAACCTGTCAGTTATCTTCTCAGCACGATCATTAGGGTAATTAAGCGCACACCCTGAAAAATATTCAACTCATGTGTTTTTCGGCCCTTATTACCAATGTGTTCAAAAGGCAGAAACCTCTTTGAAACTTCTTGTTATAAGCTAATATTCACTTTATCTCTATCTATATACTGTCCAGCACAATTTTCACCGGCCACCACCAGGACTGGGACGCAAAAACAAGGTTCATCCTCCATCCTACAACAAAATTTGAACCTGACAGCTAACGTACGCAGTTCCGTAGGTCCATAAGGAGTTCTCCATACTGGTGATTAGGCCCTAGGCTGTAGCATAAGTTCCGAAACTGATTATTTCAGAGTAGTACCTAGAAGCTTTGAAGCAAGGGAAGTTGGACATGTTGATCCATCTTAAAGACTTACCTAGAGGAGCGGACCTCCATAAACATGTTTGCATGAGGACGTTAAAGCTCGAGGGATAACAGTAAATATCGGGCATCATTCAGCAGCCGGCGTGGCTTAGGCCAGTTGAACACAGAAAGCCACGGTAAAAGGACAGATTAATGACGGCTTCATTTTTCGTTTGCCCACATCCCAAAAGATTTAAGTGTCACTTTACGGTTCTGCAAGCAGGCGTTTTACACAACTAGGTATCCATCACCAAAACATTGTAATCTCAACGGACTGTAACTTTCATCACCTTGAATCTTCGTCCATACAGCATTCAATCGCGCATTACACAGGTTGCGCAGACAGCAGCAACCAAACAGCTGGAAGTAGAAAAATCATCACTTTCCTGAATGTCTCATTAACGTAACTGTAACACGATATGTTAGGAGTGTACATGCGGGTGCACGTTGCTTAGGACTTATTGTCGTTTTGAAAATCGGCGTTCATTGTTTGATTGTTACAGTGTGGTAAGGCTAAGTCAAAACGAAAAGATTCCATTACCTAAACACATTCTAAGTGTGCAATAAACGAAGTGAACTGCACGTTCTGGTATACTTATGGTGTAGGTGGACTATTCCCCCAGAAGATAATGAAATCAGGTATATTTGCTCAAAACTTATTCTCCAGACATCGCGCATAGCTTGAGGATGTACAAGATAGCAAGAAGAGTAAAGGAACCGAGTTATCCGTAGCAGATTGCTACTTAAATGAATTAGAATAAACGTAATTCAATTCGAACTTACAAGTGGCTAGCTGCAGCTTAAGAACAGGACAAATGGCATTGCTACCTGCGTAGAAAGGTTTAGCGGAATATCACCTATTTTTGCCTACGTGCCTTTAAACTTCATTACCGTCTTTTGATTAACCTGGAAAGGATGGATTGAGATGAACAAAGGTCATCTCAGATTCGGCCATGGCGACCGATGCAAATTGACCAGGGATGAGTGAAATTAATTGCACTAATAGGGGTGTGTAGCCGTAACCCTGTTTAACCAAAAACAGTGACATTAGAACCGTTACGTTAGCAGAAATTTCACAAACATGCCGACTAATGGCTAAACAAGAACTGAACAGAAGTGCAGTTCAGTTGATTTGTGAAGTTAAATTGAAGACAGAGTATACAGATGGAGGTGGACTAATTTCAGGAACAAAATAAAAGGAAAACTGGGGAATACTGTTGCTCTGAAGAAAAGTCAAATAAGATAAGCCCGGCCCTTGTGAGGCAGTTGTGCCAGGAAATCAAAAAGAGAGAGAGAAAGTGTGCATTTTCGGAGATATCTGCAGTTTTAAAAGGTTAAGCGAAAGACAAAACATGGATTTGGCAGAACGGCAAATGGACATAAACTATCGAATAATCTTGGGTTGTTATCTTAGCGGCTATTACGAGTGATAGCATGCTATGTAACTAATAATAACATGGAAACCTTGTTAGAAAATATGAAGAATGCAAACACTTCCGAAATATCTTGAAAAAGTACACAGTTCGGACTGTGAAAAGAATGCCGGGGACTATATTTGTGGTGACGTTCAACACAAGGCTGACTCAGAAACGACCGCAACCCTCCAAGAGGGCTCAGGAAACTCTGACGCCGTCTACACAAGCCCCCTCGCTACTAGGACTGCTTTCTCAAGCTCTTCCTTGCGCTCTTCAGTCTATTTTTGCATCCAATCAAACGAGCAGGTAGCCCTCAGGTGCGTGTACATTAACTGTCTGTGTCTTTCAAATAAACTACCTAAAATCAGACAGTTGGTGCACGACACTTGTCCTCATATTCTTGCTTTAACGGAAACCTGGCTTTCCGCAGACATCAGTGACAACAAACTGCCTGTTCCTGGATGCTCACTCTACCAAACAAACTCTTCTCGTGGACGCATGGGAAGCTGTGCTGTATTTCCAAGCCAGAAGTTGCCAGTACCAACTGTCATAGAAGAATTCTCATCCCCAGAGAAGTGTGACGGACTCTGGTTTAAACTCCAGCTTCGTAGTCGTGACACGCTCCTCGTCGGTGTTATTTATAGATCGCCGTCGTGCGGCGCATCTGATGACG
>JTDE01002289.1:39038-90597 GCA_014338405.1 Paragonimus skrjabini miyazakii | reverse complement strand
GCCATAAAGGGATTTGGGACTCTTGGGATGATAAAGAGAACCTTTCGCCGAATAGACAAGCATGCTTTTCAATCGCTCTACGGAGTTTATTTGAGACCATTGCTTGAGCACGCAAATCAAGTCGGATACACCGGCTTGAAGAAGAACATACTCACCATCGAACGTGTCCAACAAGTAGCCACCAAAATGGTCACTGGCTTGCGGCATTTCTCTTATGAGTCTCGTCTTGAAATTCTTGATCTTTATCCACTTGAATTTCGAAGACTCCGCGGCGACTTAATCCTCACGCACTTCTTCTTCAACACAGGACTCGTGCATCAGCTCTTTACCACAGCAGTTGATAACAGTGGAAGAGGTCACGACAAGAAGCTCTATAAGCTTCGACCCCGGAACTTCCTTAGACAACAGTTCTTCTCTTATAGGGTTATCAACCACTGGAACGACCTCCCATTTGAGGTTGTTAGCTGCTCTTCTAGAGACCTCTTCAAAGTGTTATTAGATTCTCACTTACTTAAGAAGTTGTTAGATTAGTATTTCATTATGCTCTACTAGATTATTATTTTACTCTGTTCTCGCTATTCCCTGTAACCTCCAAGAGCGGTGCTACACCCTGTTTTCAATGACTGTCTTTAGGTCAACAGAACATCGCTGACATCGAAACAGACAAACTGACTGGATCCGGGTGACTTGGGCCTCCAACCTCGAACCCGTGAACAAATCGCTGAAATCATAGGATCACCAAAAAGCTTTACAAGCTTGGGAAAGCCGAAAATGCTCATAAATTTCAGTATCTTAGTTGGATGGTTCAGGGAGAAATATCAGTTCAAAAGCATGAGTAAGTATTAGGGACCAATAATAAAAAAGGACTGCCCGAAAGGCAGTCAGATGATGTGCGGATTAGAAACCAGGCCATTACCCATCTGGCATACAATATCGCACTACAACGTGCAGGCAATAGCTTCTTAGCCTCACCGCCAGGAATATATTGACTGGATCACAATGGATGTAATGATCTAGCTATCTGAATAGTCACTTTTACATCGATAATAGTATGCGTCAGGTCTACACTCGAATCCAACTGCTGGTGATGGAGTTACGGCAGACTGTAGTAGGTTGACTTATGTTGTGCCCATCCGGACGCTATTGAGTGTCGTGTGCGATGACGGCATTTAGCTTCATGTCAAGCCATAGTTAATGATGAGGGGACTAAGGTTTACGAATGAAGGTATAAGCGACGGATACTAAGGCTTCCGGAACGAGTAACAGTCACCTTGTTATCTTCGGCCGTTGGAAGGAATGGTTAACATTACTTCAAGCAATGGTTAACATTACTCTTTAAGGGAAACAAGGCCGTAAATGAGTTGATAGTTGGTTACTTGCAGTCGTATATGATGTAGTGGTAAGAAGGATAAAGCAAACAGCTGTGAACCGTTTGTTCTCAATCTTGTGGGGCTGAAGACGATAAGGAGATATTATTGCACCGGAACATTTACCCGCATCAAAGTGACATATAGTTCTATCGTCCGAAAATACGATATTCTTAGTGAAAACGCAGGTGAACTAATCAACATGCACTGTTCAGGTACGAGCACAAAACCAGAATGTGATGAAAATAAGCGGAACTCACTCACAATGGTTAATGAAGATGCGTTAGTTTAGAGTTCCATCACACTGAATAAAAGCATCACGTGGAAATCAGCCGTCGTGTTGCTGCAAATGGATATTGAGTCCGCAGCAGTGATAATTTTGACGACAGAAATTTCGAGATATGCTGAAGTGGATGATTGATTCCATCAGCCACTAGCCCTCCAAAGTCCGCCACACATATTACACATAGTTCAAGGGAAAAACAAGGCTTGTGACTTTCGTTAAAATAGTGTACTGTCTTTTCATATGGTTTAAACACCAAGTGTAGATGTAAACTTAGGATAGGTCAAACGAGCAAAAAAAGAAAATTTTGGACTTCCATAATGCCGTACAAACGCCGCTGGAGATTCCGTGTAGCGATCATGCTGCTTTTCTATCGTTAAATCATTAAGATGCCTGGCAACATTAAAAGTTTGAAATACGCTGATTAGATGTTTGTGGAGCATTTGGTCACATCTGTCACCGAATTTTGTGGCCTAAGGTTCTGTTCTTCAACTCAACTTGAACACTGATATCTGTGATGAGGTTAACACCGATAAAGACTATCGTTTTTTGACAGAAGATGGCAAACTGTTGTTTGACTGGATATTTTTTAAAATGCGACGGGCTCCTGCTTCCAAGTGACTACGTAGGACGCCTCCTTGAATAATATGTTAGGGACCGGATTCATTCATTCATTTATTTTTGGATGAGACGCTTGTGGGAAAAGTTCAACGCAGTTTTTCGGAGTGAATTGCAGAGACTAGAAAGACAATGAAAATCAAAGTAGGGCATTCCATATTAACACCACAGAATAGAGTGTTGCTGTACATGGGTCGCTGAAGCCTCCGGGGTTTGTATAATGTACACAAAAGACAGTCTTCTTGTGATAAAATAAAATAAATCACCTATGGATCATCAAGTGAGCTTGACGTGTTTAGAACAAACAAGCGCACAAGTTCAATGTCTCCGCGCACGGAATAGTCAATGTTTCACATGAGTCGGCAAGTCATCAAACCGGCTAGCGCAGTGATTCAATTGAAGAGTACCCTAGGCCAATTTTGGCGAAAACGTTGAAAGAAACGTCTCCTAAGATTGTAAAATAATTTTATAACATCGTGTGTTTACTCCATCTTTCTAAAGTGTCAGGATGAAACGAAAAGAACCCACCATCGTTTTTATTTGGAAGTCTCGTTACTCAAAATCCATTGTCTTCTATTGGCTAATGAAGCTGACGGTCAATCCGTGCACAATCTGAGAACATTATCATGGCGGAGCTATTTTAAAGCATTTTGGGGACGATACTCTCTCTCCATGTCGCCGCACGGATTATTGTCAAATAAGTCATGTCTGACAATAACGCCACATATTACGGCCCTTTCAACGGATGCAAGAAATCATGGTCCAATATACTTTGACATGGCTAGGGCGTTCGATCAGTTACCACACGGTCAGCTTCCACAGAAAATGAAGAAATACGACATCACAGTTGATTTCCAAAGATGTATGAATTCCGTTAAGCGTAGAACCTCCAAAGATAAGTTGGTTCCAGTCTCCATCCCCACCGACATACTTTACGTGGTGTACCGTAGGGATCAGCCCTCGGCCAACAAAGTTGAAGCCGTTGTCTGAAGAAGTGTTGGTTGATGTTACTCTACAATTATCTGTTTCGATTGATTCGGCTTGAGTGTCGTTTAAAAGACAAAAGGGTCATGTTTGCGCGAATCCTGGTTCGTTTAATTATTTTTGAAAATTTTAGAATCGGAATTTCAGGCATAGTACGTACAGTGCATTAAATGTAAACAAGGAGCTTTAATGAAAAATCCTCGGAATCACAAGTATCTATGATCTCAAGATTGAAGAGTTGTAGCTGAAACAGTAGAAGTGGGAAGCAATGTTTTGTCGGATAAATGACGAACAGCGCGTACACAGTGACAGCTAAATTCAAGCATGGGCAATACGCAATAATCAAAATAATATGCACATTTAAATGATAGGGCAGAACGTGTTACCCATGTTTACACCATGCCGTTGGTAGAAACAACCGGGTGATTACGTAGACGGTTTTCCATCAGAATTATTATCAGGGGAACAGGCAGAATATATAAGTCAGATGTGTAACTAACCAACAACCGTGACTTTCGTAAGGAATTACTGTGCTATTTCGTGTACAGTGCAAAGTAAACGCAACCCGGTCGAAAATTACGAATTCTGTTATATCTCCAAATCACGCGAAATTGAGCGACTCTGCAAGACGGGAATCAGTCTTCCGCCACAAAACCCCGATGGATGCATTTCCAGATTAGGAAAGCTACCGTTATGCATTTATCGAAAAAATGGCGACAATTTTTTCAACAAAATGGGGAATTTGGACAAGTTTTAGGTATGGCTAAACTTTTCATTGCAAAACCACTAGCATACTCAATGAAGTCTATATATTCGTCCAGTAATATGCATTTTAATATTTCGTGAATAATGTAAAAAAATCTACTTTCGCACCTAAATGGCCGTTTTCAACTCATTTCGGCATTGGAGCACCATGCCGGTGAATTGCACAATTGCCGAAATACGCCATCATATAGACAGAGAGTGCTTCATTTTGTGGCCTTTCGGAGATATGATCGAAATGGAAGTATACGTCCATACAGTGTGGAATTTGCATTGCAACAAGAACACTAACACATTTGACACTGAAACATGTATAACAACATTCCCAGCTTCCCTATCTGCGCGATATTTATACCATTTCTCCCTTTTTGCAAGATTTCAGGTAGACACTGGTCGATTGAACGTTGCCATAAGAAATGGTTGAAAATGACGCTCTCATATAATTGTTTCCATCTTCAGTGTGTATAGAACGATGTAAGAAAAGGGTACCATGTCGCACTCTATCATTGAGAATTTTCAGAAGTAAATTCTATTCACTCTACTGTATTGTTTCTTACTAGATTGGGGTCGCGTGGCGTTCATACGGAACAGTGTGCGGAAACGGAATAAATCAAGCTGGCTGCCGATCATCGGGAGATATACCTCTCAGCCAGTCACACTGATGTTTAGAACACCAAGTATCTATCGTGGTGCAGAAAAATATTCCAACCAATATGAAAGTCAACGGAAGCAATGACGATGATTACCATATACTCCATACGTTTCAAATAAAGGTTTTCCATCACTTCCCGCATGTGTTCGTTCTCTAAATTGTCCATGGTAGAAGTCGTTCGGAAGGAGTAGCTACTAGTGTGAACATATGCTGCATACTTGGACTCTGATCATAACTGAAGTCAATCGGGTGGAGTAGCTACTAGTGTGTACGTATACTGCATACGCAGGCGTTATTCATAGCTTAATGGAGCGATATTGATGCATCTATTAGTGTGGACCTATACTATATACACAGACGTTCTTCATAGCTGAAGTAAGTCAAGTTGAAGCATCTACTAGTTTAAACGCATACTTTATTGTGAGACGTCGTTTATAGCCTAAGTCAGTCGGGTTGAGCAGCTACTACTGTGAACGTATGTTGCATATGCAGAAGTTATAAATAGTTCAAGTAAGTCAGGTGGAAGCATCTGCCAGTGTGAATGCGTACTCAGACATTATTCATAGCTCAAGTGGATCAGGGTGAAGAAGCTACGGGTGTGATCGCATACTGCATTCTGAAACGTTGTTGACAGTCTTCGTCAATCGGATGGAGCAGCCACAAGTGTGACTTTATACTGTGTACTCAGATGCTGATCATAACATAAGTTATTTGGGTGGGGCAGCTACCGGTGTGAATGTATACTGCGCACACAGACATTCTTTATGGGCCAAGTCGGCGGAATCAAGATTGCAATTTCATCCTCTGGATAGATCATAACCAGCAATGGTCATTAATGAATCCAAGTATATTGTACCATATACAACTCTTATGTGTGGTGTGAGGTGGAGAACAGTTTGATGAGTTGATTCACGGGATTTCCTCTCCAGGTATAACTATGCTGTGGTACTTGGTGAACAGCTAGGTCCCGACATTTTCGATAGACTGAAAGTGTAATATATATACTGCAACCGGCTTACCCGGACATATCTTCAATATTTTGTTTATACAATTCATTGAATGGGGGAACTTTTAGGTGAGAATCTAAATGGTAAAGATGGACAAGCGGAAACAGCATTCCCACTTTCCACTACTGGCACGTAGGCCTGAGTGGATACTTCTCGAGCAGAAACCACGACCTTACTCTCCAGTTGTAGTTTCCCGTCTGCCATGATTCGTGACTTAGTTTCAGTCTGCAGCTCGCGTTTCGCCCCCTCTTGCCGAGAGCGGTCGAACGATACGCCTTTCAGGTGGACGCTGATGGATTTCAAGACCTCTGATATTTCCACCGCTGTCTCGGGACTCAGCATTGCTTGTATGGTTATCAAAAAGCCCGTGGAATGTTTGGCTTTTTAACGCGCAGCCTGCATGCCAGTACAAGGTTGGCAACGTCCAAGGGGAATGAAGAAGCTAGGACTAACTTGGCGAGCTCGGTTGGAGGGTACAGTGAAGGGAATCGACCCCATAAGATAACTCTTCTACCTCTGAGAGCTCTCTCTTTCATGGTGGCTAGCACCTACTCTCTCTGTGCAGTTGACAGGGCAACTGCTCTCATGGTGACCGCAACACTAGGGAGAGCAAACGCTGTGCATCCATTTAGGGACTGGAGTTCCAGTTTCATTTCTGACAGAGTCCGCTGGTACTCCTTCATCCTACTCCCTGTGACAGAAACAGATGAACATACAGTGCTAAGAGAAAGAGCTCTGCACTTACAGTTGCAGGTTTACTGCGTCTTTTCACTCTTCGTGACGTTTGCGTGACTACTCAGTGGCAAAGCGGCTCTGTGACCTTCGTCGAACCTGCAGTTCATGCAGATAAAATTTAAAGCAGTAGAAGCAAATTGTTGTACTGGTGTTCGTTGAGGCCAGTGCATTTGAGGTGATACCAATTCTGGAACTGTTAACACTACATGCCGTTTTGCATGCACATCTTGGGCCCATAACAATCGCAAATGTTCGCTGACTCAGTCAATTGTTTCCTAACACTGCTAGATTTCACTAGGGCAATCGTCAATAGAAACAAGCAATACACAATATAAAACAGATACAGAAACGGATAAAATGCAACCCAAAAGCTTCAATAATTAATGATTTGGTGTGCTATTCGTTAACAAATAGCAGTAATCTTGTGCAATTTTTGATGCGCGGGGCACCAATAGAGATTTAAAAAAATGCATAGGCAATAACAGCGAGAAAACTTGGATCAAATTTCGAGTTTCCCGCGCGGAGCTCGGCTCATCAGTGAATCGTTTTTACTTTATTGATACGTCTCCCGTTTCACTTGTACGCTTGCCCTTCGAGCCTATCCGTTACCGGTACAACTCTTCATTGGTATTAGCATATTTCGGTTATTTTTATCATTGATTGATTAGGCCACTACACATACTACTGGAACGACCTTCCATTGGAGCTAATTAGCTGCACTTTCAGGGACCAGTTCGAAGTGCTTTCAGATTTTAACTTACTTACTTGGTAGATTGATAACTTACTGTTCAGTCAGATCAGGATTTCACTCTGTTCTCGGTACTCCCTGTAACCACCAAGCGATTTTTCGGCGATTTCAGCGATTCGTTCACGGGTTCGAGTTTGGAGGCCCAAGTCACCCGGATCCAGTCAGGTTGTCCGTTTCGATGTCAGCGGTGTTCTGTTGACCTAAAAGGTAGTCATTGAAAACAGGGCGTAGCACCGCTCTTGGAGGTTACAGAGAATACCGAGAACAGAGTAAAATGCTAATCTAGCAAATTAGAATAAAATACTAATCCGGCAACTTCTTAAGTAAGTGGGAATCTAATAACACTTTGAAGCGGTCCCTGGAAGAGCAGCTAACAACCTCAAATTGAGGGTCGTTTCAGCGGTTGATAACCCTGTAAGAGAAGAACTGTTGCCTAAGGAAGGTCCGGAGGCGAAGTTTATAAACTTTCTTGTCATAACCCCACTGAGTGTTATCAACTACTTTGGTAAAGAACTGGTGCACGGTTCTTGTGCGGAAGAAAAAGTACGTAAGGATCAACTCGCCGCGGAGTCTTCGAAATTCGAGTGGATAAAAAACAAGAATTTCAAGACGAGGCTCGTAAGATAAATGTCGCAATCTGATGACCATTTTGGTGGCTGCTCGCTGGACACGCTCGATAGCGTGTATGTCCTCCTTCAAGCCGGTGTACACGACTTGATTTGCCTACTCAAGAAATGGCCTTATATAGACCCCGTAGAGCGGTTGAAAAGCATGCCTGTCTATTTGAGGAAAGGTTCCTTTTGTCATCCCAAGAGTCTCAAATTTCTTTCTTGCAGCCATCTGGTGGTGATAAGGGAAGGATAAGTTAGTCGACAGCCAAATCCCTGGGTCTGTTTTAAGGTCCACTTTCGTGCACTATGTATCACGAATAGGTTTCCCGGGCCTCCTGCTAGCATACTTACTGTCAGTGCTACACCCTGTTTTCAGTTGCTGCTTTTCTGTCCAACAGGAAACCGCTGACATCAAAACGGACGAGCTAACTGGACCCGAGTGTTTCGGGCTCCAAACTTGAAGCCAGTGAACAAGTCGGTGAGATCGTTGAATTGTGCTTGAACCTATAGAAACTACAAGGTTGTCCACTTCTGGAACTGTCTCCCTGCTGAGGTTGTCAGTAGCGCTTCGAGCGATCGCTTTAAAGCATTACTGGACTCTCATTTTCCAAACTGCCCTTTATGCAAGTAATCTTAGTTTATTTTTTGATATTTACTGTAATTCCCAAGAGCGGTGCTACACCACTCAGGTTTTCTCGTGCTATATTCAGTTTCAAACTTTGTACTGGGTTTTTCTTTTCGTCTCAACGACTCTAGAATTATTTAGTTCGTTTGTAGTACCCATTCTGTTGAATATTTAGTTCGTCACATTCCTCAACTTGGTTAGGTAATCTCGCGTTGTTTTGAACTTCTGAAATTAACGTTATTAACTGCGTTAGGCTTGCACCACCACTACCCACCTAGTGTTGAGTGCATCTTGTATCATTTTCTCTTCTCATCTGCCTCGGTGATTATCTTGTTTACATGTTGAAACGGTCTGCGTGTAGTTTGTGTTCTAAGCTTGTTCGCGCGAGAGACCACGCCCTTCAATGTTTCGGTTGTGACGCTTGGTTCCACCCTTCTTGACTCAGCGTCTCTTTGGAGTTTTACCGGGTTCTGAGTGCGGCCAATCTAGACTGTATCCAACTAAATTGTGATAAATGTAGATCATCTGGGCGGCTGTTTGACAGATCATTGGACGCCACCAGTAAATCGGTGCCCACTGTTAATGCAGCCTCTGCGTCCAACAACGGTGTCCCCAACCACAGCTTGCACCTCCCAACACAAGCAGCAGAAACCACGCCTAAATGTAAGGCAGGCAAGTTAGTTGAAGTGGGTGCTGAGTCACCACATTGGATTATCAATTACTCGCCTATACAAGCCGTAACGAGCTTATCCATCAATAGGAGTCGTTCATCCGGTACACAGTTTCTAATGCCTTTAAAGGAAGTTTTTGGGAGCAAAGACAGAAAAAGTGCTCCGTGGGGTCCACGCACTCTGTTCGAAATACTTGTATGACTAGATCTCAGCTCAAAAGCACTGACACAAGGTCGAATACATTCTTTCCATCTGCGACTGAGTCTACAGGCGTAGATACGGATTCTTCCTCTATACCACCAACTACAGCTACACTGCTGACACTCATTGAGGAAAAAAGTTCTCAGCTGGTTAATATGAAAGTGAACAGTGAATTTCTTAGTACGAGGCTGGCCCGCCTGGAGAACAAGTACGAGGCAGCTGTCGGCAGAAGGAGGAACGTCTTAATATATGGTATTCCCGAACCGTACTTGAGAAACAGCAAAAAGCGAGCATTTACGCTGATACACCATCTGTCAACTATATTTCGTATGGGGGGTTGCCAGGGGATGTCGGAATAGGTAGAGTGTTACGAGTGGGAAAATGGAATAAGGAGACCAACGTATCAGGGGAAACAAGACCGGTAGTTTTGGAACTCATGCACCCTTTCCACCGGGATCAGCTGCTTGCGAGATCACTGGACATAAGGACTAAGTCAAATAACAAATTTGAAATCGTCCCAGACGCGTTAAATGCTGCTTCTCCGAAAAATATCCGTTCCCTGCACAAGCCGAAGGCACGAGACACCGATCGTTGCCTCCAGTTGGCTCTTCCTCCTATTACGAACGAGTTCCGCGCAAGTACACAGATTCCTCCCGCGTATCTTAGGGTTCCTAATATAGCATCCCAAACGTACAATCCGTCGCCGGCAAAAAATGGAATCCGCCCTCGGGTATAGTCCCCGAGGGCTCCCAACCCCAATAGGAAAGACTCGATCGGTTGGAGCCACAGCGTGTAAAAGCCTATTACACAAACACTTGCAATATAAACAACAAATGGGGTTAGTTACTAGCCGTATCTGGTGGTTACGACGTGATTGCCTTAGCAGAATCTTGGCTCAGAATGAATACGCAGTACGAGGGACTGTATCCGTAAGGATATAGGAATTACAGACAATATAGACCGGACGGGAGGCAGGGAGGAGGGGTGTTACTTTTAATTGCCGAAAGATATGTGCAGCTGCAGGGCTTTTCTCTCAGTACACCGAACATTCAACTAGTAGAAAGTGTGGTGAATTCGAGCACACAGACCATCTCAATCGTGTATGTCTACCGCAGTCCAATGTCGCAAGCCATCGAGGACGCGAAGGTTATATCTCTTTTGAGGGTCATCACGTCTAAACCACATTTCCTGCTAATTCTTGGAGACTTCAACGCTGCTGGCTTCGACTGGGAGGAGGAATCAGCCTCTGCAGGAAGTTTTGGAGTAGAACTGTTGGAATTCCTCCATGACAGCATGTTGATTCAGCATGTGAGATGTAACTCGCGTTTTAGAATAGGGCAGGTTCCCTCACTGCTTGATCTAGTGGTAAGCAGAAACGAAAATCAGGTTACTTCACTTAGGATGGGTATTTCTCTTGGGAAAAGTGACCATGTGACCATCACTTTTGAGTTCTGTATCAGATGGCAGTCGATACCTTCCAAATTAACACGCAACTTCGGAGGAGTGAAAATTGACAGATTGATCCTAGATGCAAAGTCTCTGGAGTGGAGTCATCCCTCAGTAACGGTAGACGAAGATTGGGAGCTTATTAAACGAAATCTACAATTTCTCACAGAAAAACACGCTCCGATGACCAGACGCCGCCCACAGGGCAAACCACGTTGGTGGACAGCTAGACCAGACAAGGCACATAGGAGAAAAAAGAGGGCCTGGCTAACTTTCAAAAAGAAAACTGGCCATAAGAGATTTTTACTCTACCTTCGCGAAAGGGACCGTACGATCCAACTTCAGAATAATGCACGAACCGCCTACGAATTAGCGCTGGCTCGAGATGCCAAAGTCAACCCAAAGCGGTACTATGCATATGTCCAAGCTAAGCCAGTGATGCGCAGAGAGATAGGTAGCCTGAAGCTCGCTGATGGCAACCTACTTACCGGTGCTCATGAGAAAGCGGAACATCTGGCGTTGCACTTCGCAGGTGTCCACCGTAAGGATAGTCAGCAAAACCCTACAGCAAACAGACATTCTGTGCCGATCGCAATGATGACTCATGAAGACCTCACACCTGATGCGATAGAGAATATACTGCGGCAGTTGAACACTCATAAAGCCCCGGGGCCGGATGGCATCCACGCGGCTATCATCCGTCCGTTAGTCAGTGTATTAGCCGTCCCAGTGATCAACCTGGTGAACTAATTTATCAACGAAGGTAGAGTGGTTCAGGATTGGCGTAAAGCAAATGTCATAGCTCTGCACAAGGGCGGAAGCAAGGAGGCAACTCGCAACTATTGACCAGTGAGTCTCACTTGCATTCTACTGAAAGTGTGCGAAACAGCTGTTAGAAACAAAATTGCAAAGCACCTAACCGAGAACAACCTGTTGGATGCGATTCAATATGGATTCGTTACGAAAAGGTCTTGTCTTTCCAACCTGTTATGTTTTCTGGAGTACCACAAGGGTCAGTACTCGGACCTCTACTGTATCTAGTTTACGTCAATGACCGGAATATATCCTTATCACCTCCGCATTATATGTTTGCTGACGGTTTGAAAATTGTCGGAAATCCAAATCAGAATCTTGTCCAATCTGACTTAGTAAAGCTATCCGACTGGCCAGTTAAATGGAATTTACCCCTCAACCCAGAAAAGAGCCTGAACCTGGTTAAAGATAGCAACAAATCCACTCAAAGACAACTTCCAAATGCAGGTAAACCAAGCACGTTGAAGCAAGTCACTGAAGCTAGAGACCTTGGGGTTCTAATTCAAAATGACTTTAAACCAGCGGCGCACTGCGCTTTGGCGGCGAAGAAGGCAAGAGACTAGCTTTTCCAGCTCATGAGAACCATCTCATCCAGAGAGCCGGAAGTAGTGATTCCGTTGTACAAAGCGTTTGTTAGGCCTCATTTGGAGTATTGTATCCAGGCCTGGAGTCCGAACCTAGAAAAAGATAAACAATGCCTTGCAAGTGTTCAAAGGCTAGCTGCTAGGTTGATACGTGGCATGAAGCCCTTAGACTATACCAGCAGGTTAAAAATTCTCAACTTATTTTTTCTTGAACGAAGAAGGCTTCGTGGAGACTTGATAGAAACTTTCAAGATCGCAGTACGTCTTACCGATGTACCGGCTAGTACTTGTTTCAGCCAATGAAGATGCCCCAACTGAGAGGGCACCATATGATGACCCAAAAACCGAGAGCAAACAAGAGTGTCCGCGCTTCATTCTTCTCTCACAGAGTGGTGAACGCGTGGAACAAGCTCCCCCATATACTCTCGAAGCTTCAACGGTCGAAGCATTCAAATGTAGGCTTGACCAGCTCTGAGACCGAGTGTTTCCTGACCTAATGTAGACTTGGTGTGTTATAACTGTATATATAATGTCTGTACACAACCATGTTGTATGTAGCTTTATCTATATGTAGGCAGACGTCTATATGCAGGTACGAAGATAGAAATTGTATGTATATGCAGATATTACTGCTACTACTATTAAACCTATTATTATTATTAAAGTGTGTAATAATGTTTAGACCTTCCGTACTTTTTGGTTGTACACAAGTGCTGCAGTGCACAGCTCGAAAAGAGGGTCTGAAATTTTGCCATCCTTCGTGCAGATACTCAAAAGGTAGACTGTTGGGATTATCACTTTCAGTCATTAACAGCTAGAGCCCTAAATTATATGCTCACATATTTACCGTGGAATCTGGACCCTCCAACTCTTCAGTTTAGCAACGTTGCAGTTTTAGTTTTAAATTGGATACTGTCATCCATAGGAAGCTTTCATTGCCTTTATTTATTTAATCCAATCTTTTTTCATATTTCTCATATTTTTGGACATCTCACAATTTTGGAAAGCTCATGACGGCCCCTTGATATGACTGATTGGCAGATGCAAATCATAAGACAAGATAGCACTGACAAAAATGTCACTACCACTTGTAATCAACTATATTTTATACGGTCTCCGTCTATTAAAAAAAAACAGCAAAAGCCGCAACTAACAATCTTCAAAAAGAGACCTTTAGCCGGAATAGAGAGGTAATGACGTCAAAACTATTCGAATGGAATTATTATTACTCCAACAAAAAAAATAATAAATAGTACAACGAACACATGCCTCCATTCCGAAGGTTACAAACTTGGTCCTACCAGATGAGGCAGTGGGAGACGGGGGCTGTAGAATTCTATTCCCTCCTTCTTATTGCTCGAGAATTTGCGTCAGACTATCCCAGTAACAGTATGTTCATGTGTCGTTATTGAGAACTCGGTGGTTTCAAATGGATTGAGCTGTACCTGAACATGCCCTTCGTTCTTAACTTATATCTTTTTTCTCCGCAACGACAGTAAGCTGTCATGCGAGTACGCAGTCTGAAAACTCTCTTTTCAGTGTGCAGGAAGAGCAGTATTATCTCTCTTAGTACTGCACAAGTAGTGTCACAAAACTGTTGCAGTTACATATTAGAGTGACATATAGCTAGGTTACCACATGCACATTGATGGCTGTTTCAAAATGAGTGTGTACGGATGTGTACGTATGCGTGAGTATCTCAGTACAGTTGTCTCCATTTTATTAATGACCATGCACGCACGTTGTTTTCTGGTCCTCTTATTCTTTTTCCTTTTCTTGCGTACAAGACTGTCGTTGTTTTTGTAGATTACGGGTATCAGGCAGACGAAGCTTGATAAGGGATCCTCAATCGAAGCGCGAGAAGCTGTCGACTGCCAGCGCAAGAGACTGGACTACAAGGCTACTAGCTGCCACGTCCTGTGAACTGCACTGAACTGAACCCAGTTTTCACTGAATGCCTATCAGATTAACAGACGCTCGCTTGACATTGAACGAGAATAACCGACTGGATCCGGGACCCTTGGGCTTCTGCATCGAACCCGTGTATCAATCGCTGAATCGCTGAATGTATCCAGTGAAGAACCAATGGACGAGCAGTCTGGTGACCTTGTCTATAACCTTGGTTGTACACCTATGGTGGATTTTTTTCAACTATTCAGCCGTACAGCTTGGGATGCATTTTCTGGTAATTAGTGTATGTTGTAGCACAGTTTTCAGTTCTCCCAACGAAATCAAAATTTGTCAGCTTCTTTTTCAACATCTTATAAATGTTTCCCTGTATCGTTTTTTCCTGGAAACTTACGCAATAGTGTTGAAAAGGGTGGCAAAGGTGAGTACGACATTACTCCTGTTCTATCATTTAGTGATTATGCCACCCTCCGTACTGGAAGTTTTAAGTGAGTTCACACATTCATCGTCATCTCTTTAGGTCGGCTAAACGTTCAGTATCCTATGCTTTTCAAACTAACGAATGCACAAGCTAATAGAACAACACATTGCGGCGTCCTCGAATTCGTTGCTGATGAAGGAAACATATATGTACCATATTGGGTACGCCAATGAACATTTTTTTCACGAAGTTTTCAGATGTTGCGTAACTTATTGTTGGAGGAGGGTGGCTTGGTGTGGGTTACAAATGCAGCCTTACCAGTCGCTTCCTTTGCGAAGTTCCAGCCTCAAAGCACTGACTTTTTGGACATATCAAATCCAAAGGCTGTGTAAGCTGTTTCTCAGTGTGACCCTTCATTTCCAGTCTGGAGAATCTCCTGCGTGATTTCGCTTGTTTGACTGTCGGGGACATCATTGCTATCAACTATAACGAAAGAATGTATGAATTGAAGGTTTTGGAAACTCAGCCCGAGGACGCTGTCTCCATAATTGAATGTGATATGCGTGTAAGCCTACCTTGGGCATTTTTCACTCTCCTCAGGTTGATTTCGCCCCACCGGTTGGATATGAAGAACACGATAATCGTTCCACGGTAGCGAAAGACAAACAGCTAAAGCAGGTAGGTTTGGCGCTTCTTTTAATAGGTTTGGGGTTGTGTTGTCGGTTCCTGTGAAGCAGACAACGATCCCCTTTGTTGCATTTTGAATGAACTATCTCGTTAGTAAACCCCGATCCACGCTTACTCTTTTGCCGTCGATTATAAAGCGCATCTAGACTAGTGTGTTCGGTTCGACCACTAAATTGCGTACTTTGTTCCCCTGCAAAAAATCTCGGCTAAGCACAGGCCATTTAGAGTCTGGTCTTGTCCTGAAGAATGTGGTTCTCCGCGCTGACAAGATTAAATTTAAGGAAGGTGAGTCGGCTCTTCACGTCCACGCTTCTTTTCAAGCCTTTAAATATAACAGCCCAGGACCTGTTGCGGTTTAGGATGCTTTTTGGTGTACAGTTTACGTAAGTACCTCTGAGCATTGGTTTGTGGAAGTAATCTACCATATTCCATTGACGGATCATGCAAAAGGTGAGCTTTTAATAGCTGGATCGGGTTTTATAACGGCTTTAGTTTTTTCCCGCGTCTTTTTAGTAACTGATTTCAGTCCAAAACTCACTATTCTGGCTATCTCACATACAGGTTCGAAGAATTCCGTGCCTGCGCGACTTTTCCTCACATTCAGAGCATTGGGATTTTTGAAACACATCTGCTTTTAATCATTGGCACACAGATCTGAACCCGTCACAGAAAAACTCCATTTTCACTGACAAAAACTTGATTACTGACGAGTTGTCGAGGATCTAGTTAATTCCAGGTTAAACATCACTTACATTTGACCACATTCTTTGCATTCAGACATAATTGCCAGCCAGTCTCTTTCGAAAAGAAACGCTAGACTCGAGTTTCGCTCTCAGAGCTCGTCAGTAGTGCATATCATCGCCCACGGCCGGGCTTAGAGCTCCGGTCACACTTTCATGAGGCAACCGTGTTTACCACTGTGCCATTGACCTCACAGTGGACTCGACCAAGTTACCAAATCTGAACGCTCAACCAATCTCGCTTGTAAACATTGATTAAGTTGCCCGATTGTTTTGATAGGAGACATAGTTGATGTCCTGTAAACTCCAATCGATGACCCCGCGATTAGGACTTCTTGGGGCTTTACACGAAGTAGTTAAGAAGCTTGCTGATCTTCGTTGTCTGCCATTCATGCGACCTATCATCTGTGGAACAGTACCTAACAGTTATAATTTCGTAATTATCAAACCCGCTTTCGATGTAAATAGGCAAAATTGCCTTACTGTCGAGCGCCTCGAAATTTTAAAGGCGCTTGCATACGATCTTCTTAATAATCATCTAACTTCTCAGACCCTCTTCACCAATGCGCAACACAGGTTTCACAAGGGCATTCCATTCACTGTGAATATACCTATAGCCACTGATCAGTGGACTGAAGCAGTTGATCAGGGCAATTACGTTGATGTATGCTTCGACTTCGCCAAGGCGTTTGACCGGATGGATCATACTATTCCAAATGGTGGGTATTGTGAAATACAAGGCAACCTCCGTCGATGGTTGAAGTCGGATCTTGCCAATAATTGTAAACTGCGCATACTTGAAATGTTCCATACATGCTAGTTCTGTCTCATGGGGTTGCACTATGATTCACTTGTTGGCCCGCTTCTGTTCTGGCTTTTATTAACGGGTTTTTTCTTCCACTTTCCTTCTTATTATTGTTTATCGATGGTGTCAAAATCCGGTTCGTTGTTAACACAACGTTCTGTTTGTCCCATGGAAATAGCAGTTTACACAATTTATCTTACATAGGGATTACGTTGGGATTTAGTGCAGGTAAGTGTAAAGCTATGCATTTTCTCAACCAATGGAATGCCGTACGTTTTTCTTATTAACCACCCTCTTTATCTTCGTCCGACCACACCTTAATATTTAGACTGCGATCTGGCCACCATTTTTTCAGAAGGACGAGTCACCTTTAAAACAATCGCCACCTGAAAACTAGGTCTTGCGGCCGAAGATCGATGCCGTTGAATACGTACTCGTTGGAGTGTCATCGGCTCAGATATAACTTGGTGCTCGCCTTCTTGATGCTGTAGTCCCTGATCACCCCATGCCAGTGGATGTTCAATGGAAAAAACAGCGCTACACCGAGGAATCGCTCCCTCAAACTTGTTGTCTAACAAAACATAATTGTTTGCAGATAACTTCTTTTATTGCATGTTTGTAACACTTGCAATATTTCTGCTGGCCAGTTTGTATCGTCTGATTATGTACCGATTCAAAGCTGACTTTTTTAATCATTTACTACCTTAGTTCAGAAAATGCACGCATTCATTATTTCAGTCCATCGTGGAGAAACATTGGGTACAGAAGTGGGGAATTCTCGAAAGCTGTTGCTTTATTTTTCCGTCTCAATCTAATGATCCATTGATTTGCATAGGTCACTTTTGGGAGTTATTACGTAGTGATTAGTGCCGCTTTTATGTGATGGTCAGGCTGGTTCACCACATAGATCCAGAGGGTTATGTGGACTGGCCCTACTTCGTACAACGATATCAAGCAACTAAATGGCGGTTGGACTCAGAGTTGTACGTCGTATTACGGATCGCTTAAGTGTCGTGACACAATCACGTGAGCCCACGTCATAACTGTTTTTATGGTTGCGGCACTGCTGTCTTCCGAATAAGGAAGCCAATGGTTGGAAAAGGTGCCCTAAAATAAAACGGCGCACCGATAACCCAGCGATTGGTTGACTGTGATGTATAGCTCAATGTGGTCGAAACTCTCCATTTAGTTCCAAAACCTGTTATTGTTTCGAATACTCCATTACAGTTAGCAGTGGCCGTAATTACATCAATGTCTTATCCACCGTGCTGTCGGTCTAGACGAGTCTCTCTCTGCGAGGTGAGTCAGTCCCCTCAATCATTGCCTCCGGTGTGGCTCCCGAAGAAAACCCTACGTTGTCGCTAAATCTTCACAAGGCTTACCGCCTAGGTGAACTCCCTCCTACCTTTTTTATAGACGAAGGCTCAGTCTAAGTCAAATGGCTGATGGTTTTGCTCCGGAAACTCTGGATCACTGAAGTCGTTCCAAATGACTTGCGTTTGACTAACATCCTCTCCACTTTCGAGAAGAGCCCACGCACTTCATGTGCAAATCATTGAAGGATCAGCCCAGTTCCTGTTGCGTCGAACTTACTTCCAGCTATTGTACTGAGCGAAACGCACTGAAAACATATCCGCGAGGAGCATGCTGAGTTCTGTCCTTGCCTGGGCTGCATCGATCACACCACACTGCAAGACGATTGAGCTCCATCATTCACAAAGACGATCGACAATTTTTAATCTTCAGTTTTGTCATTATACCAAGACTATTAATAAAAAGTCAAGGTTGCAAACAGCTGTTTTCGGTCATTCTCATCAGGTATATACAGTTACATGAGATTCATTGGATATATATATATATATATATATATATATATGCAAAGCAACCTTTTCCCGTAACAAATTTGAACAGAGAAGTCAGAAACAGTTTTTTGCACAATGTATCTCTCGAGCACATTTCGCTGCATCTCATCAGGTACATACTGCAGTCTGTGTGTTTATATAGCAAAGTTCAATGGGCATTGTGAAGCTAAACAACAAAATCAACAACCACACCAACAAACGCACACTCACACACATCCACACACGTCAATTACCAGGGCAATTTGGTACTCACGAACAAGTCTTTCTGTACACAGAGGGGTGGCTTCCATTTGCTAATTGCTACCGCCTCCGCGAACCGGAGAAGCTTCTCCGGTTCGCGGAGGCGGTAGCAATTAGCAAATGGAAGCCACCCCTCTGTGTACAGAAAGACTTGTTCGTGAGTACCAAATTGCCCTGGTAATTGACGTGTGTGGATGTGTGTGAGTGTGCGTTTGTTGGTGTGGTTGTTGATTTTGTTGTTTAGCTTCACAATGCCCATTGAACTTTGCTATATAAACACACAGACTGCAGTATGTACCTGATGAGATGCAGCGAAATGTGCTCGAGAGATACATTGTGCAAAAAACTGTTTCTGACTTCTCTGTTCATATATATATATATATAACAGAAATATGTTATATGCGAAGTTAGTAGTCATGAATACTCGGGTGGTGGTGGGTTTGTTTGTTTGTGTATGCTGTGTTACATGAATCATGTGACCGATGTGTGATAATGCGTTAATCGGGTTATTGAGTAATTGAGTTTCCGACGGTTTACACATGGTTGGCCGCGGGAGGTGTAGGGCCTGCACGAATTTCTTTTGGGTGTACAGTTTGAGTTGTAGAGTGTGATAGTGATTGCCTCTGCCGTCGATAACAGTCTCATCGTGACAATTCGGGAATGTAAAACAGTTCATTCCCTTCAGAAGTTTGAACAAAACAGTCAGAAAACGGGAATGGACGTTGGCCACTTTGTAACTAATTTTGAATACTGTCGGGCGTGATTTAATGATCTGCGTCGGTCGGATGCGATCTGATAGCACTTGAGATTGGTTTCGTTATACCATTCCGTAGCCCTTTGGGAAGGTGCTCACGGATCTTGTCTGATAGTCGCCGAGCCGTTTTCTCAACGTAACCTGCTTGACAACAGCAAGTGAAAAAGTAATTACAGAATGACAAAGAAAACTTAGGCAAGCTATCTTTGAGGTGTAACACTCACACCGGTCGGCTCTCAAATGAGATGATCGTTCGTTCAGCATTGTAAGTCTTGACCGATGGATTTGTCAGCCTGCGACTGATCAGTTCACTAGCTGCATCGCCCTCAAATGTCAGACTGACAAATATCGGCTTTTTCTCTACTGCTTCTGTTGCTGGCTGAACATCCGTACATTTCATATTATTTTCTGTAAATCTTTCTAAATATCCATTATGGTCCAATATTTCTCGAAATCAATCTCAAGTGCTATCGGATCGCATCCGATCGACGCAAATCATTATGCCACGCCCGACAGTGTTCAAAATTAGTTACAAAATGGCCAACGTCCATTCCCGAATTGCCAGGATGAGACTGTTATCGACGGCAGAGGCAATCACTATCACACTCTACAACTCAAACTGTACGCAAAAAATAATTCGTGCAGGCCCTACACCTCCCGCGGCCAACCATGTGTAAACCGTCGGAAACTCGATTACTCAGTAACCCGATTAACGCATTATCATACACCGGTCACATGATTCATGTAACACAGCACACACAAACAAACAAACTTACCACCACCCGTGTTTTAATGACTAATAACGTCGCATATAACATATTCCTGTTATATGTACATATATATCCAATGAATCTCATGTAACTGTATATACCTGATGAGAATGACCGAAAACGGTTGTTTGCTGCTTTGACTTATAATTTTTACCTTCTTAGACATCACAGGTGCTTTTGATTCTATTGTCAGGGCTTTGCTCAGAGACTTTACCGAGGAAGGGTGTATCCGAGACATACCTCAACATCCCGAAGGGACTTTAACGTCACATACTGGGCTGTGTTAGGGCTTATTGCACGTCCCTAGTGGGATGCGGCACGGTTCAGCCTCCTCTTTCATATCCATCTTCGTAGTAAACGAGATCCGAGAATGTGCTGTGACACGCTGCGGATACGGTGAGATTGGTTTCCTACCAGGCATTTGGCTTCGAGAGAGAGGGAATGCGGACGGCATAGCTCTAATCTATGAGGGTTCGTAGGGGGCCCAGAACATCCTAGACAGACTAGAGGCTTCCGTTCGTTAGTTTAGTATGGCGTTTGAATCCACTAAGTACAACGTGTTACTGCAAGATTGGCAGGCCTCCGTTTCTGTTTTCATCCTTGTTGGTGAGCCGTGGGTGATAATTGGGAAATTAATGTATCTCAAGGGCTGCACCAACGCTGATTGAATGTCCGATAAGATCTCAAATCGCGTAACTAAGGTTCTGATAATGCCTGCCAACTTACTTCATCCGTGGCGTCGGCACGATCTCAGTTTTTCTGTGAAAGACCGAGTGTAGAATGCCACTGTTAAATCGATCCTATTGTACGGCTGCGAAACCTGATCCATGCGCACGAGCACTGTTCACAGTGTCCGCTTTTGATCGCCAGTGTCTCCAAGGCATTAGCGGCGTATAGTGGGAACAGCATGGACGTGGTTTGCGGAAGTGTCCTAATGGCGGATGGACTCTCTTGAGCGTGCTGATCTCGCTGACTTGGCCACACCATACGAATGCCAAGTCACCACTTCCCATGCCGCATCTTGTTTATGACTTGTAAATAGGTTGGAAGCGACGGTCTGGTGACAGGTGCATGAATTGGGTTCAGGGTATGACTTTACTGACAACAAAGCTTGCTTCAATATGGGGCTCTCGGGTTCTTGGCTGGGACCCAAAGAGCAGTGAACACATTTGGCTGATGACGTCCTCTAATGTGACGATGAGTAGAAGTCAGTGGCGATCATGTTACGATGCTCTGTGTACATTGATTTGTTATTTTTTTGTTTTCTATAGCTTTCCTTTTTTACGCCCATTTTTTTGTTATTTGCTTTGACATGTTTGTCCCCTTCATGGCTGGTTCTTGTTCAGTGTGTTGTTTACAGCCATAACCGTCAACGGCTGCATTGACAAAATGCTTGAAGGTGCATTTATGATAGACCTTTTTTGTTACCGCAGTCCTATTAGCAAGGACTAGTCTGTAGATGTAACTCTGTCCACTCGTTCTTCGGATTACATTGTGACTGCGGCATTGATAAACATGCAGGTTTATTTCTATGGAAGTATTTCTTTTTGTCTTACTTGCTTTAATCCACGTCCATATAATCACGAGCAATATGCTGAAGGTCGGATCTGTTCGTATACCTGGGCTGATCATCAACTCCAAGTTACTATGTAATATCCATGAGAAGACGGATGACTTGTTCTAAGTTCGTCAGTCGTTATTGTGTATAGTCTCGGTAGAACACTGGTATGTTTTCGTGTAGATGTTCAGAAACGTGAGCCGATTTTTATAAATATGCTATCCCAAGTAAGTTGATCGTTTGATAAACCGGGCCGTTGTCTAGCTTCTGTTTTAACACAATCAAATTTAGTTAATTATATTACAGAGCTACAGTTTGCGATTGTTGTATGGTGTGTTGCATACACCGCTTGTGCTTTTGCTGCCTGGACATTCCTTGATAAGATTGTCAGCGATTGGTTACGTTCACAAAGGTGTCAGACGAGACGTTTTATGAACCATGGAAATCTCACTGGTTGAATTGTCAGGCATTGTTTTCTTGGTGGGATGGTTCACGACCATTCATCATTGAACGTAATACCGGACACGATAGCCTGCTTGTTTGCAGACGTTCTCTGGATATTCTACATAGTTTTTTATTTCTGTAAACCTTTATTTGTTGTAGTCTCGGCAGACAGCAACTCATACAAGAGCATCTTCACGTATGTTCCAGAGAGTGTACGTATGTACGTGTAGTCCTTATACTAACGGTGTTATCTGTGATTGAAATAAAGTACTTCCTGTATGTGTGTGGCTTGTCGCTTCTTGCCTGGAGATGACGGTTAGTGAAAATTGTACATAGGGTAAGTTGGTATTGATTTAGATCGTGTGCATTCAATTGAGTATTTACACAAGAAACCTAACAGTTCGAGGTAACTAGTTTGTGTTACTGAAGTCCTTTATGTACTTGTTGCTCTCCAGTGCTGATAACCATGTGAACAAACGGTGACTTGTCAATCATTATGCTGTTTTATCACACAGTTTTCTAATATCTATTAGTCTCGAGTTTCAAGTCAGTTCTAAACCATTGCTTCTTTTTTAAAATTCTGTTCCGATAGCTTGAGGAAGATGAAGAAATTTTCATCCCAAATATCAGTCGTGGATTTCAGGTAAGCGTTGTAGTGATTCGTTTGTCAATAACACGTTTGTTTTGTGCGTGAAGTCATCGTTAATATGGTGGGTACCGCTTCAACACACGTCTGTTTTTTCTATGGCCATAAGATTTTGTCACGTTAGTCGTGTAGAATAAATACATATCGACCAAGAGTTTTTGTTAGCAGGTTTTTATTCAAATACCTGATGTGGATCGGAGTAACTTTGGCTGTCTGTTTTCATGCGCACATTTTTTCACGAATTTCCACTGATTTACTGCCGCGAGCAGAGGAATTTTCAAGTAAAGTCAATAATTCTTTTTTTATATTCGACTTGAAAAACGAAACTTCAGCTATAAGAAAAAGCGTGGGTTAAAACAGCACCAACAAAACTGGAACCCCAAGATTTCGAATTTGTGATACACCAGCAAAGTGGCAGAAACGTTTGCGTCACTACACATTCAGTCGTCCAACGAACTCTAAAACATTCCCGTATATTGAGGTATTCACGAACATTGTTAGAATCGATAGACTACTCACCCAAGGCCGCCGAATCGTAACGTGATGACCATACTTAAGAACATATTCACTCATTCCACGCTTCTTGCTGCACACTGTTACAGTACTTGTCTATTTTGAATGGGTGGTCAATCGCGTCTGTAATTACATCCAACACATGCAGATTTTTTGTTTTCACTTTTTGATACCATTCATCAACATCAGTTCATGGAGCAGCATGCAACGTAACGGCCTCCAGATGTGTTCATTTCTGAACATTTACCATTCATGAGAAGAAACACGTAGCACACAAGCTTTTTTTCAATGTTTCGTCATCAGTCTAAACACAACACATTTATATGGGTTCGCCAGGGCTAGTACATCAGTAGGATGAGGGATGGTAATAATCAATGTCAAGTTAGTCAGACTCATTAAGTTCATTTACGTAACGCCAGTAACTTGGGTTGCAAACGTTTTTTGCCAAATTGGTGTTCTCACGTAACAGATCGATGTGGGCTATTGATACATAGCCAAAGGAGGTACAGTGTTTTGAGCAGACGTTTTTTTGAGCATAACGGGAGTGAGTGTAAGCGAATTGCGATGACTAATGAACACTTTTGACACTTATGGGTTTTGTCGTGAGCGCATGAACTGATCCCTTCATACCAATAACACTTTCGTGAATGTCGGGTGACCTACTTCGATGGACGTACACATACTTCTCCATTGCTCATACCACTCTCCTCTGTGGTCTTTCCGAAGAAGAGTTCCAAGTTATAAATGGGCTCATTGTATGATTGTTCTGATACAACGCTGTTACACACTTACTTTGTTTTCGTTAATTTCGAATCTCTTTTGAAGCGTGCAAAAAGTTTGCCGCCAAAATCTTCGGGGATAACAGTCATGCCCGGTCGTTCTAGACCTGTCACAACCTTTATTCGACTTTACGACAAGGCCCACATATAGACTTTTGTTTATTCTCATCCAGTCGAACAGTTTTTCAGTCATCAGTTATATAGCCAGAATCTTACTTAATCCTGAACCTGTTTTTCTAGAGCTCATTGAATGACTGAACGTGTAACCGTTCGTTTTTCGGAACATCATTAAGTTTAAAATCTTGCGGTTTAATTTTGTTTCGTCCATTATACTTTGTTTTTTATTGTTTCCGAACATCTCATTCTGTAGCTAGCTGAAATTCCATCTTTCGAAGTGTACACTGAACAAATCCTCGACTTAGTTTAATGTGCTCGTTGTCAAGCGTCACATTATGCGGGCTATCCCATCAAACTGCGATTTCTGATAGGCATGTTACAGCGTTTACCAGAATTTACCAACGCACATGTTCAATGAGAGTTTTACAAGGAGCCGTAATTACAGACAAAACCGCAGGTCTTAAACCTGGACATGGACAGACGACAGTTGGTCTCATTATTGAACGAAACAGTCGCACCATTCCGACAGGATTGGGTTAGCGTAATCCATAACGTAGGGTTTAGTAATCTGCAGCCAAATAAGACATCCGATAGGATAACTTCTTTACCTTTTTCTTTCCAACGTTTCTGAGGACCTGTTTGAATGTATTTGATGCTCCTATCCACTAATTACACATGCACTGTAAGCTTTGTTTTCAGTCAGATGTGTGGCGCTCAAGGTCACTTTTCTTACGAGTCGCGACAGGGGTTTGGACTGTGCGCAGTACTAGTTGGCCTCATAAAACTCTCGCCATAATGGTTGGCGGCATCCGAAACGAATCAGCCTGTCACAGTGGCCGAAGCCAAAGGACACCTGCGCTTGAAACCATCACCACAAGTGGCTTGCGCTGCACCACTTGCGGTTCCACTCACACACCACGTATCCGGTGTAAACCCGAAGGAATAAGACCAGTAGGTGTGTGGATACAGGAGCGCTGTGCAGACGAGCGGCAACTGCACATTGAAAACCATTCAGCGCCGCGCATCACTCGCGTGATACGCACCTCACGAATGTCGCGCTGTCGCACAATCACGTAGTCAAGCAAGTGGTGATGGCAGCTTCATGGATGGGTCCACGTCATGATGTCGCTCGCATCCAGCTGGAATCGGGTGTTCGTGATAAACAGCTCGTGAGTAGCACATAGGCGGAGCAGACGATCACCGTTCTCGTTCACTGAACCAATGCCGTCGGTTCCGAGGATTCCCGATCAAGCTACTGAGTTCCGCCCGACTCGAGCGTTCAAGTCACTCAAGACAAACAGTCGATCAGTCACAGGCACCGACCGGATTGTGGCGGACAGTTGATCATAGAACTGATCCTTTTTATCATCAGTGTGACACATAGTTGGACCACAAACACTAACAAATGTAGCACACTTACCTCGACCGAGTCGCAGGCGCATAGACAGCATTCGAGGGCTGATGCCGTGCGGTTCGCCTATCATCAAAGCGTTGATGCGATCAGCGACTGCAAAACAGACACCATGCTCTCGAGCACCGTCTGTCGGGTAACCTATCCAGTAGAAGGTGTGCCCAGCACCTGCTTTCCGTAACTTACCCAGGTCCGCAATCCTCGTCTCGCTCAAGGCTGCTACGTCGATTCCATAGCGACGCAGTTTCACCGCGATCAGTGCAGTACGCCGTTTTGGCCGTCCCTTGGAGCTGCTTCGATCCAGCAGCGTGCGCACATTCCATGCTCCAACACAGAGCGTCTTGCGTCCCCGGGTCTGTTTCGGGTTGCTCTTCGGGTTACTGAAACTTGAGTCAGCATTATCTGCTCGGGGATTAATATTGCTTGGACGGTATGAGGGTGAGTGATTGGCAGTAGCATATTTTCGCCTATCCACCCTGCCATGTGCAGCAGATGGGGCGACCCGGTTTATCCTGCGCGACGGCCGATGCAGTATGGTATTTGGTTTATGTTGTATCATCATGAGGTTTTATGGGCTTAGGATACTGGCAGGACGCCCAGACCTAGACAGGAGAGCGATTAGGGCTCTCAACCAAAGCCTTTGGCTCAAAAGCCTGTACCGCAAGACAGCAGGTGACACGCACACACACGCAGCAGCAGCAACAACCATCCAGAACAGGCAGTCAGCACAGCCCTCCGGATCAAAACAGCACACAAGCCTGACCACCACGCCAAGGTAGCAGAAAAGGTCAGGTCGCGATAATACCAACCAACACGCAACAGTGGTAGCTGAGTTGAAAAAACTGAGGCTGAATTTACAACAGTGGCTTCTGTTTGAAGGAGCTCAGACAGTGCCTCCTGTTCCCGCCGGCTGAACCATTACCCAGAAAAAATTCACGGACCATCATTGAAGTATTTCCAAACAACATCATGAAATTCTGACCATGAACCCGACGTCACTCTTGTGTCGTACAAAGACAAGCTCTAGGTTGGACTCTCGGTAATGTATGATTCAATGAAGTTCCGGTGCTCCTTGGTAAGCTTTGGCTCTTTGAACATGAAGTTCAAACCGAGTTCGTTTCTCTTAGCAGAGTCCGTCATTTTGATCTCCGCCATACCTTCGTGAAGTTATCAGACTTCTTTAGAGAACGGTCGTCTTTATTCAATCTGTTACGAATTTTTTGAATTGATAAAAACGAAAAGACTGTGATCATTCCAAGAGTCATCAACCATGAGCACGGGTAAGAAGTGGGCTATTATTTTTTCGAATTAGATTTCAAGGTGCCACTTGGTTTGTTTGTAGTCTTTGACGGGGTTTTTGTTCGTTCGTTTATGTTATGCCACCATTCAGATGCACATTAAAATGGACGGTTTCTGACTTGAGACCAACTCATAAAATTTTTTTGACGGGCCAGCACTTTGTATTATTATCGATGTATCGTACGGTTGGCGGCATCCGTCACTGATCGAAATCAAAGGACACCTGCACAAAACACACATTACAAGTGGCCTTTGCTGCACCATTCGCGGTTTCATTTACATACACGGTATTCAGTGTAAACCAGAAGAAGTAGGACCAGACGGCGTGTGAGTTGCGATCTTCGAAGTCCAGTGGCCAACGCTGATTAGCTAGATGATGGGGTAGTATAATAGTGAAACCCTTATCCCTCCGGTACTCTACTGTTGAAATCTAACTCAGAAATATATTGCAAATATATAACCTGAAGAGTTTCAACATGGAAGTATGTGTTAATACGCCTTGTGCAAGGTTAGAGAACAACAAAGGGTTGGAATTTGGACCAGGAAACCAACCAAACCCTTCAGTTCACAGTGCATTAACGAAGCAGAAGAGGAGGAAAGGTTACCTACACAGTATCTGTTTCCGATTTAACTTATCACGATAAACGGAGCCAAAGAACATCTGTGCATGAATTTAACCGTAAGTGGCTTGCGGTGCACCACTGGCGGTTCCACTCACATTTTGTATCCAGAGGGGATTCGAAAGAAAATAATGCCGAAGTCATGCCGGTGGAATCCGGACGGCGAGTACTAGCTAGCCAGTTTATAGGTTGGTATGAAACTGAAACAGAACAAGAAAGTAAAGGATTCCAACGTTTGGATCTTGACTAAAAAGAAAGATGTTGAAAATATAAAGCGAAAAATTTTAACGTAGGAGTACCCATTAATGCTTCCTCTGTAGGACTGGGAAGAAAACTCATTTACGTTTGATTACCGGTAAGTAGCAATATTATATATATATGTAATATATCTAATATAAATTGAGTATCACTCATTCCCATAGGCTTGTCAGCCAGCTGCTGTCTGAATGCGGAAGTTGCGAATAACTGCGAGTGTTGTCTAACTTATGTTTACATTTGAACTGAGAAACTTAACCAATATCTTCAGCTTTGGTGTACCAACAAAGATGAAGAAAATAAAAGGGTTTGTCAAACGATAGAACTCATTGGTTGATGTGAACGAAAAGTATATAATCTACTTAACTTACCTGTGCCTAACTCAGCTACCACTCATTCGTTGACGATTCGGTGTGGCCTCACAGTTCGAGACTACCAGTGCATTTGTCGCGGAGCCACACGGTCGTGTCATCACGCGCACGTTTTTATATCCTAGCTGACCCTGGCTAGTTTACAAGTACGAAATGCATTAGATTCAATCAAGTGTTGCTTAACTTGTCCGCGGAAATTCAGAACGCGATGTCCTGAACGTTGAACACTCGTTCACATGGCCTCATCATGGGCATACGTTCACCGGCTGGCTCAGTAAACCATGCTATACAGTACTAGCGAATCACTGCAAGCACGTAGTTTTTACACGTAATACGTATGGGCCAACATTACACAACATTACACGGTAGCTACTTACCACCAGAGCCTGTAATAAGAATTCTGTGCGAGTAGAACTGAGTATTGCCATGATACTTCATCAACCACTTTCTCGTGGTCTCGAGAGCCTGAGTGTCTATAACTGAAGGCCATTTTAAACAACAAATTTTACTACATGTTTGCTAAGTAAACATTGACGCAAACTTTTACTGTGGCCTGCAGCCGATACCGAGTGAAAGTGGAAGCGTAGTGAACTTGAACAGTCCGTACATTAATGTGCGTTTTAAAGTCACCAAAGGATGTGCAAAAGTTGACAGGTGTTATGGTGGTATGGTAAAATACACGATCGAACTACTGTACTGATGAGTACTCTTGTAAATCTATCCAATTATGAAAAAAATTACAGGAGACTTTGAAGTACAATCAAACAAGGAATGATGATTTCCCTGCACGAAGTTGTCATTGTACATGTTTCCCTTGTTGTGTGCAAATCGCTGTTTCCGATCACTTTATCGTTTAAGTTCGTCTTTTATACAATCTGTACCGTTCGCGTTATTTGCTCACAACTGCAGAGCAATGTTGCCATTTTGCACATTCTTATGAGGGTGTACAAATGACAGCTCTGTGCAGAAATGACCTATTCCACCATAATTCGGTGAGTGCACGCCTATTTTTATTTTGTCCTGTCCCTTTCCTGTTATTCTTGCTTGTAATAATATTGTCGCTTATTGTCACGTAGGCTTTCAGTGGCACGGGCCATCGCCTTGATGGTAAGAATCAGATGACAACTGATGCAACTCCATCTTCTCATACCGGCGCTGCTGTACGTGAACGGTGAGTTCAATCAAGGAAGCCATGAACGCAGCTTATCGAGCCGCTCTATTTCCAATGTTGCTGCTTACTTCAGGTTCCGAGATGTCGCACTTGTATCAACAAAGTAAGGTAGAGGGGATATAACCTTTGGAAGTTTCTGAATTCTGATTCTGCGGAATCTCAAAACGAACATACCCAGCTGCCTACAACACAGCTGGAGCTTATTATTATTATTACTACCTTCATCATTGAGGCACGTGGCAAGTTGACGTCGCCGCCATAGGTTTTTATTTCATTGTACGGGACTAGTGCTGCGCTGTATTCACTGGTACTTATCATCATGGTCACTATCACAATCAGTAATACCTCAGTGACTTGCACTTCTGCTTAAAAACCACGACGATGAGGAAGCAAACATGCCCTGATTAAGAGGAAAATGGAAGGAAAAGATGGGAACTAACTACTAAAAATAACCGCGCTTATAAGCAAGTATTGGACACTGAAGCGCCCGCATCTTTCAAATAAAGGACCAGGCATAAGTGAAAGTAAGGCGTCATCAGCAAGACATCTTCCTTACGGTTTACACTATTCCGCGTCATTCCGTACACTCACTTCACAGACAACTCGGCCAAACGACTACATTCACACCACTGAATTACAATAGCCGCCATCTCACCTGAAGTCTCTAGCCACCGACTCCAAGTCAGGAGGGTCCCATCCCGAGGGACAAATTCGACTTGTATTGGTCAATCTCTCCGTAACTCATCTCTCTATCTCGTATTTTCTACCCAATCTTCCACGGCATCTTCAAGAGTGTTCGATACGAGGGACGACCGGCTGGTACCCATGGTGCATGGCTTAACTAACTAAGTCTGCTTACATAAGGGTTGAAAAAAAAACCCGTTTGGCACTCGCCAGCATTAGCGTTTCGTTTGATTTCATTTGTAGCAGATTTGGTGTGAGATTTTACTATCATTGAACGTTTTCAGTAGCTGGAAGATATACGACATAACCTTTCCCGTCTAGCTGGCCACCGCAGTGGTTGAGCTGCGTTCGCCAAACTCATTCAGTCCGCCATAAAACAAGACCGGGAGTGAATCCACTCATGAAATTTAATAGCAGTTTGACGAAGCATGGTGAGGAAAAAACTACAAAAGGCTGCTTAACAATAAGATCAAACGTTGTGTTGGACAGGCATTAGTCTCTATTGAGTGGCAACATTTCCAGTAGCTTCGGGGACTTATTCTACTCTCTTAATCACAGAATATGATAATCTTATTTCAACCTTCTAACCGGCGCTAGACAGCGATTAGAATTGTTGTAAAAATTTGCTTTAACATGCGTGAACTGCAGAACTGAGGGGGAGCCAGATTATCACGCCAAGTACTTGTGCACGCAACTAACTGTTAGTAATCCTACGTCTATGTTTGTGTAGGTGTTGAATCGGCTGACGTCGAACACTCCTTATCGTTGCTGCACTCAATACCACATTGGTGTGAGATGCGAGGTCGGTAACTAATGATTTGGGGCTGAAAGTTAAAGGAAGTGACCATTAGTAGAGTGTTTATTTCTGATCTTGCTCTTCTCCTGGTTTGAAGGCCTCACTGTTATCATCGTCAGCTAAGTGGTCCGTGGCTGACATACTCTATGGGCGATGACACTACAGTAGTTGATGGCTAGTCTGACTGAGTGACATAAACGTTACCCTTGGTAGCTGTGAACAGCTAATCAACCAGGGGTATGAAGTTTACTAGGAAGCTGTCCTACAGTCAGTTGCAGTTGAGTTGCTTTCGCAGCATGTACGCATCTTGATGTGTAGCCTTGGTTAGTAGCTCCTGTAAATTCAAAACCAAGACTGGGCTCCAACCATAATTTTTTGTATTGTATTTATAATAAACATAAATCGCTTAGTCAATCCATTCGTCCATCCTCATTGGCTGATGACTTGTTTGATCTCGTTGGATGGTGTGCCACTCGCCGTGTGTCCTTAATGTTGGGTTTTGATGAAGTGACGTTATTCGGCTTATTGGTCGTTTTTCGCGCTGCTTGGTTCCGCGGTCTTGGTTGTCGTTTTCGATCGCACCAGTCGATGCACTTTGTCATCTGATCGCCGAAGTGCATGGGTATTGACAGGTATGTTTGGTTTTGCTGATTGACCTGGGACTGCGTTTGCTCGAACCAGCAGTCAGCTTCAGCTACCACTACAATTCCCACCTTTGTCCTTGGCTATTTTGTAAACGGTTGTATAGTAGTTGCGCATTCGCGCATGTCAATGGTCCATCGCTATCAATAATGCTAGTGAGTAGTATGTCTTCTAATGGTTTGCCCGATTCGGACATTTGACATCTTCGCGGTGATCAGTCACTCCACTGTCCCATTTTCTATGTTTTGTGTTATTATCTGTCGTCGTATAATTATGGAAATGTTGTGGAGGAGTGTTCTTGAAAACGCTGGTAAGAATGTTCAACTTTCGTTTCAGCGGCATTCCAAACTATGACTACAAGCCGGGGAGCCTCACCTTTTTCCGAAATATTCGGTCATGTATCGCCCAGGTTCGTCGGGGTATCGAACTTTTTTGGTGCATTTATTCATCGCATTTCTTAGGCACATTTTGTCTTGGTTGATGATGAGATGAACGGCGTTTATGCTATTGCGCCGCTGTTTTTAGTCTTTTTGACCGGCACACTCATAAATAAGAATAGATTTGAATTTCGTTTGTGTTGAATGTGGTTCTCCAGTAGTGCGTCCTTTTCTGGATGAAGGTTTTGCCAATGGCCGTCATCCATGTGAAGCACCGCTTTAAGCATTTCATTTAGGTTACTCACTTATACACCACAAAGTGCTTCCTGTCATAAGATGTCTTTGGCCACATGTGGACGACATACTGTTAGGTTGTTCAAACTAAGACGGCAGAAATCGTCGAAGTGACGGAGGTTTAAAGCTGCAACCGTGCAATTTGTTATCAGCACCGATACCACCGTACTGCTGGAACGTTTTTTCAGTTTAAGTGTTATTTTCGCGATTGGTGTCGAATCTCCCCTTTTTTCCTCGTCAGCCACTTACATGACAATATTCTGGGAAGGACATTCGGTGGTTGGAATATTGTGTATTATTTAGTTTTAACCAGTCGTAACAGCGTGTAACTGACCGATGAAGTTGATCCATTTGAGTTGTCCTTTGAGTTTTTAAGGTGTTAAATGCTTTCTCTAGGTTGTTTGATACGCTGTAGTTTGTGACAACTAGACAGAACGAGATTGCAATCTTTTAATCTATTGTCGTTTCATCATCTTGCGTTGTTACAGACGAAATATCTATAGGGCAAATTATGCATTCATCGAGTTTATTGACTTCTGGAAACAGAATGACCTTCGGTTATCGATTAACTGGATGATTTACAATGCGTATGTGCGTGTCATTCTGTTCTACACACTGTCTGCGCAGAGTATGTATGTAAGCTCTGGTTTATAGACGTCTATTGTCCTCTGCGGTTAGTCTACGTGAAATGTGCCTAATGCGAGAGTGATTTGACATTCTATCGGTGTATATTCGGGGAACTGAGATGCCGACACGTCGTATGCTCCATGGTTCGTGTAGGTATGTTCACCTACCTGATGGTAGATGTCCTTGTGATCTTAATAGGTAGTCTGGAAGGTTTCTTTAGTGTAGAAGACCCTCAGTTGTTAACAGTCTGAGCTTTGACATACTAGTAAAATTCACACTAGTTGTACAGTGGTAATTTGTGCATCGTTTGTGTTTTTGAACATCTGTCTCCAAGATTCGGTACATTTGGTTCATTGAATTGTTCATAAGCTTACATGGGCTGTCCAATCGTAGGATAATGATGAAACAAAGTGCACATTGTAAAATGTTACAATGCTTGGTACAGAGGGTGTTTTTCCACCGAACCATCTAGACCGTCAGCTGTCTTGCTGATGACGCCTTACTTTCACTTACAGCTCGGTTGTTTGTTTGCAAGGTGTAGGCGCCTTGATGTTGTATGTTTGAATGTAGACGTAGCTCTTTTTTAGTGATTAGGTCCCCTCCCCTCCCTCTTTTTTCTTCTCTCTTCCTAAACAAGGTTTGTTTCTTCTTCTTCATGGTTGTGTGGCAGTTAAGCATCAGTGTGAACCACTGATGTATTGCTGTCTATGATGATGATGATGATGCATTCTCGGTTTGCTCATCGCAATGTTGCCCCCTGTTCTACAGTATGTTAGTTCACATGATTCATGTTTGTGTCTGCGGCATTTATACTTGGTACTGGCGCCTATTAGGTTGTAATAGATGGAAACATCCCCATCGAGCCGGCGAGCATGTGGTTCCCCCACTATGCCTGGACTTGCACATTGCATACCAACATACTTGTCATGTTTACCCGTTGAACGCAGGTTCCAGTCTATCAACTCCCTGGTACATTTTCCTCTGCGTACTTACAATAGGGAGCTGCTTGCAACCAAGTCGCGTCAGATTGCTGCAGTTCGATTTGTACAGTCTGAGATCGGTCTGTTTTGTTGCATTGACCAGTCGATCTGAAACGATAGTGTCATTATCGTTCATCCCCAGACTTGTGTGGTCCAGTGATACCAGCACCACGATCGTAGGTTCACACCGCATCGTCTGGCTTACGCGTGGCTTTACACCATTCCTTAACCATCTGGATCTCTACATATACCCTCGGAGAAAAATGAACAGAGGTAGATAGAGTCGGTTAGTTAGCTCGAATTTTAGTTAGAAGGGCATGATCCACACATGCAATTCGTCACGCTTCTCATGCATGTTGATTGAATGTCAAAACAACTAGAGTTGAGATAAGAGTGTTAGTAACGCTCGTTTGTGTGGTTTTTACATATTCACGTAATCACCGTTTCACTTGACTCGACACAATTCCGTTAAGCTTAGCATCCTGGCTGTCAAGGGTCGGAATTTGGTCATTGATTCAGATGTGGGGAGTGGGTTAATGATTCGCCATTTCGTCAGAGATAGTTAGTACGCATGTGGAAACACAATGGCGAGCGAACTCCGTGTTAGCACACGAATTTTCACAGTGCAAGGTAACAGAGTGATCCAGTTCATGTGCGAGTTGCTAAACAGTAAACTGTAATAAATAGATTGGTTTCCGTGAGTTGCACCGTCAATGCCCTTAACTGTAAGAACATGTACGGTTACTATTTCCTTCTGGAATGATTACACATTTCAAGGTGATAATGTCATGACCAATCGATACAACCCTGCGAGGAGGCTTAAGTTGCTTCACAAGAACTGCGTTTGGCAGAACAAATACACACTGATTGTGTCATTGATTTTCTTCAAATGTGTACAGTACTAAGGTGTTCAGTCATTCAAAGAGATGATAAACACGGTGAGTCCGTATGAAAATCTAATGACCGAAGGATGGACGATATTCATCAAATAGCACTCAAGTGATGAATACGGAGAGCCGTGCAAGGTGTACACGGGCGATAGAATCGCATTACTTTTTCATTTGGGATCCGATCCGCTTAAGAAATGAAAACCGATCCTGATTATTTATTTTGTCCGCGTATGTACAAGATGCATGTACAACCTGTGATCTGAACAGTGGAAACCGCCCTGTCCATTTTTTGTCCAAGAATGTATGTTCATAGTTCGTATCCCTCTATCAGCATTGGAAGACGATAGACCAACAAATTACTTATTGCATTCTTACCCTATACACTGTGGTCTGCAAATAATGTCTTGTTATGTTTACTGTATTGTAGGTGGAAGATCCGGTGCCTTTCAAGCCGTTCGAAGGAGTTGGTCATCAATTGAAACCAAAAGCTGGAGCAAAACCGTGATTTGCTCTGAAAGCAGTTTTTTCACATGTTGTGATTTTTTGGACCGTTTACTTTTGGTCTCATTTTATGTTCAGACTGTCTGCTCCGCTCTATAAATGGTGTACAGCACCTGGACCCCAATTGCAATTTGTCTAATGTACTTTGTTTTTCTTGAATTGTGAAGCTTCTGATTCCTATCTGGCAGTTGTCGGCCTATTAATCTAAACGATACTGTTTAGATACAATAGGACGTGCACTCGTCATGGCCTTTCTCACTGAGCGGGGCATAGACGGCTTACGATCAGCGCAAACGACATAAAACATTGAGCTAAACACAAGCTGTTTGTAGTGGGGCACATTCTCTCACATCGAATAATCGTGGATGCTGTTGGATAGCGTTCACATCAGTTTAATTCGGGTTTTGTGTCACCCGACTAAATAGATTCACGCGAATGCAAATACTGGTTGAACATGTTTAAAATGATAGTCTACTACATTTTGTACCATGGCTTCCCGTTGCTGCACTCAGGCAATATATAAAACGATCATTGTGATATGGAACGACGTAGGATTCAGTTACATCTCCGCACGCTCATGAAGCGTTATTCATGTTTTCTATAACATAGAGGTTTCTCACACTGATTCACAAAGCGGTCCAATTTCTCAGCACGTTATTTTGCCGGAATCTGCTTCACTAACGCTTTTACGGATTCTTGGAGTGCTAGCCTGTTTAGAAGAGCATTCAACTCGCTTTATTCGTACCGGTTACTCACGCACGGGTATGATAGGACCACTTACATCAAGCATTCATTAAAAAATGTAGGGAAGGACGAACTAAGCCAATCGAGGAAGCTAGTTTGTGCAAAAGCAGGCTATTCGTCATAGTGCGTTTTTATCCTGGACAGTTTTCAGCTAGATGTGCACATCACGCTGAACATCTATAATTTGAAGCAACAAAATTGTCACCACCTATAGTGCGTGGCCCAGTTATCACTTGGTCACCTTGTGGTTTTTCCTGACTGTCAGCTGTCGCATTATACAGTGACCAGTTCGGTACACATGAAATGATGCAGTACTCGGAGAATGTGATTCACTGGCGGTTGTCAGTGCTTTTCAAATATGTGTTGTCCATTTGATCAGTCTATTCGACGGCGCTCAAACAACAGGCTTATTTTCATAGTAGTCGCGGATGGCCTACATATCTAGGCATACACATCGCACTTTCAGTTCTTACTGCGCGATGTATCTTAACAGCTAAGGAGATGAAGTCAGCGTATATAAGCCGGCAATTACGGGGCAGTCGACTCTAAACTACGTCACTGCTGGAGGCATCCACGTAAACGACGCAGGTGAATAGAATTGTGATCGATTCACTGCGCATTTAGAGAGAATTCTTAAACGCCGCCGACATGAGGACAACAAAGGTTAATCCACTCCTGTCTAGTTGGTCGACTGTGATCGACGAATATGCCGAAGGAATCCTCCGCACCGTCTGTCGGGTCCTCGTCAAATGCAAATTGTCGATAGTTAAGGCAGTCGCAATCCGAGTACGTTACTTTGATTTGTGCTAAAAATAATTCGTCCTAACAATCTGTGGATTTCAGAAAAGTTCATAAGGCTGCTCGTTATCAGACGGAATACTCCTCATAGCTGTTCATGTAACAGATTTGGCAGGAGTATCCGTTGGAAGCTCAGATGTAACTTGATTGCTAATCATGACGATCGAATTCATGAGCAAGTTCATGAAAGTCACTCTTGCTTCAGAGTACATCGGCAGACTCTTCAAAGTTATCCATATTACTAGCCCAGGGCGTCCGTCTCTCAGTGAAACGATCAGCACGGCATGTTCATTCGTAGTAAGCCCAAAAGGTTGGACCCCTGGATAGATGGCTTCGATAGCCATAGCTGGCCCGTTCTTACTGTTTCATCGCCATAACATTTCGATGTAGTGCTGTGATCGGCAGATTTAGAAACACCTACCAAAACGGTGATCCACTGCTGCATTTGGACTCTCAAACACAATGGGGTTGCCTGTCCAGGTGACTATATCGGCACTTTTCAAGGAAGTTGGGAAATGAATTAGTACAGATCGTGATTCGGTTATTTTAACTAATGTGGACGATGGAAAAAATCAACCTCTATTAGTTCCCGTACTCAGGAGAATATAATCAGAGCCTCTTGTGAGGCTCACCGAAAAGTGGCCTTATCGCAGTCATTATATTAGGATCCTATTAGTTACTGTAATTCGTCAACACTCGATTGTGAAGCTGCGTTCCATTCAGTTGGTCGTTCTACACTCTTAGAGTCCCTTAAACGCAATTGTGTACCTAACATGTGTGTAAACACACTCTTCAGCTCAAGTTAGGGTATATTGTGAACTGTCTGACAGTTTCAGCAGCGGTGTACGTCGAGGGTGTTCACTTCCACCAATTTGGTCTAACTTTATCACAGATGAACTATTGAAGGATTGTCTGTGGCACTCGGATCCCCTACTTGGTGGAAGACTGATGTTGATGACATGCCGTTTGGTAATTTTCAAGCAGTATGAACAATGCTGGATGCTATTTCGCATCCTGTCAAATATCTTAGAGTATACTTTGCAATCTCATAGTGCAGAGTGTTTCTGTAAAATTACCGTGATCGTGTAGGCTTATTGTCGGGTGATGAAGTTATGGAAGTCGTTTTTGTAATTGGGAGTTGCATCAGCAACGGCAGAGTTAGAAGGAATGAAGTAGAAGTCCATATATCCGGGAATATGACGGTATTCGTTGGTCTAGGATATTTCTGGAAGCAGTGCCATCTCTGTGAAGCTTAAGGGTCGCGTATACAAAGCGATTGTGAGATCTGTGGTGACGTACGGCTGCAAAACCTGGCTTTTGGGAGTAGTGGGTTATCTTCAAGACATAATAGCGCCTCTGTGAAGCTCAAAGATTACGTATACAATGCGACTGCAAGGGTCGTAGTTATTTACCACTGCTAAACCCGATCACTCACAGTAAAAGACTTGAACCGTTTTCAGGCACTTGGCCGTCGATGTTTGTGCTCGATCGCTCACATCGGGTAGCACATACAGGTAAACAGTGAAGGGATCAGGAAGCAGACATTTGGTAGTGAGTGTCAAGCGACTACGCCTTGTCTATATTCAAGTAGACATAGACTTAGGTGGTTGGGCCTTGTAATAAGGAAATCAGCCGGTCCTCTGCCACATCGAACAAGTTTTTCAAGTGCCGCGACCGACTGGCGTAATATTGGAGATGAACAGACGATGACCAAGCGCAAAGAAGTGAAATCAATCACCAAGGTGTTTGCCACTGTGGCATTTTTGTCTCCTGGATTTGGGACCTCATAGAGTCGGTAGCCGGAGATAGCAGCTAATCGGGTCTAATGAATATTGTCATCGTTTGACTGAATTTTCTGTAAAGTACAATCAGTCACTTCGGACAGTGAAGGCGGCCTGGAAAGTGCCTTACTGGTGACGCCTTGTTTTCACTTACAGCTCAGTTCATTGTTTGTAAGATATAGGCATCTTGATATTGAGTGACTGGTAGAATATTTTTTATTTAGGTCCCATTCTCTTATCTCAGTTTTCGCCTTTCGTTCCATGGTTGTATTGTAAAGCACTTATGTTAGTTCCGCCATATGCGAGTTTGACCATTGAGCTGAGTGAAGCATTTCCATATCTACGACTAACGTCATACCAGCCAGAAACGAAAACATCTGTTTTTCGAAAATCAATTCGTAAATTTTCGGAGATTTTGATCTATCGGGAGTAATTGAGGACTAAAAACAACACCGGTCGAGAAGCTTACAGTTAATGGTTGGCTTTGCACCACGACTTGGAAGGCCAGGTCACTCGCATTTTAGGTACGCACGCGCGTTCGCTTCATGACTATCTCGATCGCCACCGGTCACTTAGTGCAAGGTGGATGGATGGCTTGAACAATGATCACAATTCATCGGCGTGTTCTTGTAAATGCTTCACTTTGGCTATCGTGGCACAATTACAGTCGACGTCGTTTAGGGCAAGCTCTTACAGTATTTGATAGCTTGTCGCGCTGCAATGCATTTAAAATCGCTACTGGCGGTTGTGAGAATTCTACTATGTCCGCAGTCCGTGAAATTTGACTGTTCCATCAAATGGAGCTGGAGGGCGTCCACTGATGGTTAAGGTCAGTGTAACCATTCTCACCGCCCGGTTATATCAGCTAGCGATGTGTTTGCATTTTGTTGGCGTAACTTTGAGATTGTTACTTTTCATTGTCACTTCTGTTAGTTACCAGAATTAATGAGAGCATAGACCACAATGAACTTTAGTATTCCTCAAAATTGAAAACTGAAACGTATTTCAATGCAATCATTTCCGTTAGTACCACAGAAAAGCAACTTCACTGGACGGCTGTGCTGACATTCTCAGGAACCTAGGATCGTTTCATTAAACAGGCCATCTCAATTGGTGGTATTTGGATCACAGACCAAGTGTAACTCAATGATGTACCTAAAACTGCTCATGAAGATGTCACAACGAACATGCACGATTGAGAGGGGAAAGATGTCAGTAACGGATTCAGAGGAATGGATAGTCTGCCACCGTGTAAGGCACTCTAAGCGGGTTGATTACGTCCGACCATGAGCTGAACGGCGAAATCGACCAGAATGCGCCCTGTCTTTTAGCAGTAAACATTTTTCCTTCGGAGCAACAGTGTTACGTCTCACGTATAGTCTTCTTGATGTCCAACACTGCGCGAGTGCATCACAACCCGTCGCCGGAGTTGAATATAAATTAGCACGTGGGGAACTCGCCAGATGGCGTCTTTGCGTGAGAGTACACCGAACAGTTGGTCACCACAAGGTTTAAGGAAAATTCGGCCACAATCAGTAGTTATGGGATTCTCCATCTCAAACAACCTGCTTTAATCATCATATCAACAAATAAATGAAGATTGAATTTCACGACGTAGGAATGGATTGTAAGTTGCGTATGAGTGCTACTGTACTGTAGTGTGACAAAAAGCTATCGAAATTCAGTTGTCCTTAGTTCTAGACCATGTTGACCGATTTCCAATTGACCAACATGAGTACGAAACCGTTCTGTTTACAACCCCGATATGAATGTTTCAAACGACACGTTGCACAGACTTGCGATATCATACTTAGGGAAGCGTTCTGTAAATCAACTCAACAGATGTAAGAGAAGTTGGTGTTACGATCCTTGGCAGTCACCAATGTGTCAGTTGACCGCACCCATGACGTTTTTAACTTGAAGGCACTTCTAACTACAGAGCACAAAATGTAGCAAAGGTTTTCGGCAAAGTCTCACCAGGCCGTCACAGTTATAAGACACCAAAATAAATATAAAAACGACCACATGCAGTTTGGTGCTGGTCAAAATTCACAATATCCCAAATGAAAGTTGTTCGCCCACGTATGGGTCGTGAGAGTCAATTAAAGACCAAAGCAGCTGAAACGATCAGACTAATTTTTTTCGGACCATATTAAGCTGGGTTAAGCGATCGAATGGCGATGATTTCGGCAGTGGCAATGTTCGCTAGCGAACGCTCAGGCATCAGTAAAAACTCAGGAGGTTTATAGAAGGCTTGGTTTCATGCGATGTCACGAAAGTGGAGTACGTTACTAGTCCCTTAAATCCGAACAGTGAAGTGCCGATCCACAACTTATTTATGGTGTTTTACTTGTCCGTTTGAGACTGCCCAGCAAACGACGTGGGTCGTATGAATTGGCAATTGTCTAGAAAAACCAAAGAGCATCGATCAACATGGCTCGGGACAGGTGAAGGAAAACCAATCACGAGTGACACTGTAGGTCGCCGGGCTGATAGCAACCATCTGGTCAACACAGATCGATCACTCATTGTTATCTGTCAAGTTCCAAAGAATCGGTCAAAATTCGTTCCCCAGCGAACACTGACCACTGCAGAAGTCATCATTGTCCGATTAAGTAACCAAAACTCGGGTGGGCAGAAACAGTTTGTTCAATGGCAAACAAACAAACGCAAGAGTTAGAATTTTGACCAGCACCAAATTTGGAATGTGACCGTTTTTCATACTTATTTGCGTTTTATAATTGTAAAAGCCTGATGAGATTTTATTAAAAACATGTTCGCTGCACTTCGTATTCTATTGTTATAACGGGCAGCTTCGTTCGTTCGTAATATGATGCGTATATTCGGAAACTACAGAGCAGGTCCCAACGTCGGGAAAACGAAGGACCAGAAGCGATTACTGGAACAGTGTGCGTGCATCAAAGGGGACGTGTCAATAAGCTGAATGACAATGTACTATTGCCCAGTGTATGCGGATACACGTCAGCCATGAAAGTGAGCATACACGTTCTATGTTTTGACATAATCTATACGGGATTTCGTGCAATAAACAACTTCGCAGACAAAGCGTCTTTTGCGAACACTACAATATGGCTCAATGCGGATTTTCGAAATGATTAAACACCACAGGGACAATTGGTTTGCAAATATTTCACGTGCCAGGAAGTGCGACAGCTTGTATCTCTCAGACTAGGGAGATATTTGCTGATCTAGGAAACTTTGGCGACACGGAGGCACCTCTCTGAAGTTTAAGGATCATCGTGAGAGCTGACGGCTGCGAAGCCGGGCTGTTCGGGGTGGCTGACCTGAATCGTTATTCAGCACCTGATCACCAATGTTTGCGTTCGATCTGTCGCATCGGGTGGCATCAACGAAGAAATGCAGACCGGGATGTTTTGTAGTGATTATCAAAGTCTTCTTGGTCAGACCTCGAGTTTACATAAACTCGGATAATTGACCTACATATTACGGATGCCAGCTAGTAGTCCGCTACATCGAGTACTCTGCAGCCAATGAACGTAATGTGCGAAGTGCACATGACGACTTGTCTTAGGGAAATGAAGTCGTCCATCAGTGGGTTGACCACTGTAGTTCAGGTACGTTTCTTCGGCTTGGGCCTTCATGGCGTCGGCGGCTAGAAACTTCAGCTGAGATTATGGTTAATCGAGCTCAGTGTTGTGAATGTTGTTGTTTGGCCGAGCATTTTATGAAGTGAATGCATTTAAGACGCGAGGCAGTGGAAGTTGTCTTGCCGATGACGCCTTATTCTCACATCTACTTGAAGCTCGGTTGTTTGATAGAAGTATGTAGACGCTATGATTGTAAGTGTTTGTTTATAGAAGTTGTTTTTAGTTATGTCCCCTCCTCTCCCTTTTTCTTGGCTGGGGCTTGTTTCTTCCGTTTCATGGTTGTTTGGCAGTTAAGTACAGCTGGGATCCATTAGATCACTGCTATCTACGGTGATTCCCAATCGACTAGAACCCAATCAGATCTTACTGCTGTCTTAATGAAGTATATACAGATGACGAAGGCACTAACGGGTTGCTACTCTTTAATTGTGATTTACATCTTTTCCCGTGATATCGAGCAGGAGATCAATAATACCCGTACGGTGATATATCGTCCATTGTTAACAAAATGAATATCGTTGCATACGTTTTTACACTTAAAACTCACAGCAATTTTATCGAAGTCATACCCTGTGTATGAAACGCGGCATACTTCCTAGTTCTTGGAAACAAACTAATCGCTTACGTGTGGATAGCATACCCATAAATTGTCTATGAAAAATTGTACGGATTAAAAGACAAGTAAATCATGGGTATAAAATCTACTAGATATGAAGAAAATATTAGAATAAAAAACGTAAAATAACTCTCCTTGAGTGTAACTGGTGTCCGATATTTCTTAGGTATTTTCAGTAAGCCAGGAGAGCCGTTCCTGGAAAGGAAAAAAAATAACCGAAGGAAATCATAAACAAAGTCGTATAGTCAATAATGAACACCACAATAAAAATCACAACCAATACTCACATGCATTTTTAAATGCGTGTTCAATTTGTCCTTACGGGCAAAGGACTTTTTACAATTTTCAAACGGGCATAAAAAATCGCGGCGCCCGGTATGCCGGACTAGATGGTTTGTCAGATTCTTTCGTCGACCAAACGTCCAACTACAATAAGGACAGGGAAATATCTGTTTGGAGTGAACAAAACGTGTATGACGCTGTAGCTGTTCGAACTTCTTGTACACTCGGTTGGATTCCGCCGGGCAAACTGGACATGGAAATAAGCCATCCGACGCTCTTCTATGCTTTTTGCCATGAGCGCGCAATGTTTGCTGACTCTTTTGACCTTCACCACAAACCTGGAGGTAACGAGAGGGGAAGGGAAGCTGTGATGAATATGACGCAAATTCAATCGTAATTGACCATCATAACAACCGCCGATCAGGCTATACTTGCATCCTAATCCGTATTACAGAATAAGGCTAACTAAATCGTATAAAAGTAGGACATGGGGATGTAGCCACAGTATGAACAACTAGATACTGTGATCAAAACCTTGCTGTTAAGATCTTTCTCGATGGTAAATACGAAGGCTAACTACATTCCATAAGTTAACGTAAACAGAATGAAGTTGTGGAATAACCATTGTTGTATGTTTGAATATAGACGTAGCTATTTTTAGTGGTTAGGTCCCCTCCACTTCCCTTTTTTTCTTCTCTCTTCCAATACAGGGTTTGCTTTTTCTTCTTCGTGGGTATGTGGCAGTTAAGCATCAGTGTGAACCACTGATGTATTGCTGTCTATGATGATGATGAATGTTTGAAAAGAGAAGTTATACTTAGTAGTCAGGTGCCTTCCCCTCTTTCTTTTCTCTTGTCTTCCTGTACAGGGTTCGGATTTTTCTGCATGATTGTATGGCAGTTAGGCATCAGTGAGAACTACTGATGTATTAGTGTATATGATGATGACGACGATGAAACAGAATGATACGCGGTCTGAAACGCACACCAGCTCTAGTAAAGACAAATGCAATTTGTTTGACCTTGTCAGCAATGTCAGATTACTGGTGCAGTGCACGCAGTGCATCACGAACAGGACAATGGGAAGCCTCCGTTTCACAAGCATTCGTGAGTGTGCATCCACCTCCCATACACGCCGACAAACGATAAGCAGAAGGACTGACCAGTCAGGTTTACGATGAGGTTTGATAGGATTATCCGTCAGTCTGGAATAATTAGTCATGGAAGCGCCATCGGACAATGCCTAGCAAATTTTGCACGCTAAGGTCAAAACCTGTAGTCCCACTGATGCTATAGCGATCAATACCTATTCGCTCAAGTAAACGATAAGACAAGATTTGACGAGATCAATAACTAACGGGGCGACCAGACCCAATAATTAACGTTGGTTCGAACAGCACGTGGATTACGATGGTTGAGGGGAAAATTGTGGGGTGACGGATCGGCGGGGCAAGTTGACGAGATTTCGGGTCTGCGATCGATACCAGTGTGCGGTTCCACACACGTTAAACAACCGAGTTGCTCGATGCAAGATAGCAGGACGTAGCAACGAACTGACTAGTCGAAACGCAAGAATGCCCGTAGTCTAGTAACAATCGTAAATACTGCTGTTCCCCTATAAAAGGATGGTTTTTCCAACACATTGAGATTGCCAAGTGCTGCTCAAACTACTGTTGTTCTGGTTTTATTGATTCGGTAGCGCAGCACGCGACACTCTGGATTGCAGAAGTTGGTGAACAGTACAATTTGGTTGTTTTCCCAAGTATGCACGTTTACCGTGATGCTCACAAAACACAGATTGTGGCGCGTGGGTTATAAGAATAATTTAAGAGGGAGTTGGAGTGTACATCGTTGGATCAGTTCAAGGAAGCCAAACGATGCGATCACCTTCAGAGGCAAAAAAAGAAACGCTTACATTAAGAGTTGGCGAACTAACGTCACTCTAACAAATGAACCGATATGCGAAATACTTTTATGTAATATTAAGCAGCCGAAATGGACATAGTTACAACTATCCAGAAGAACCAGTTTTGAAGTCTCCTAGAACATAAAATTCTACGTAAGCCTTGATACTCATCCGATAGATCACAAGACAGAAAACCAGAGTGAATTATGGATTGTAAATAAAAGGCTCTATATTCCAGCATATGTCCGGTTACTTCTAATGTCAAAGCCACAATCATCCGCACGTAGTGTTTAAACTTTTGAGAACCTGTACGTTCACTCACGTTGCAACAGAAGAAACTGCGCCTTTGGAACACTGCCACACGTCTGGAGCGTTTCTCCGAACAGATCTGACTCGGGAAATCTACGTCAGCACAATGCGTCCGGTCGCCGATGGGCACAAGGTCGGTGCAATTGTGACTGCGCATGTGAACACTCAAGGCGCACCTGGTTCGGACGAGCAAACCGCAGACACAACACTCGAATGTAGTCTGGTTTGTGGAGCACGGGTGGTTCTGATTAACCGGATCGGCCACAGTAGGCTCATTAGTACAAGAGGCCAGATTGGATGGACTTGGTGGATCCATACCCAAAATGTCATCATAAGCGCCCGTGGTTGTAGCGGGAATCCAATCGTCTTGAACATTGAATCAAAACAGGATTAAAGTGAGCCCGAAACAGGTTGACGAGAGTGTACTTGATAAACTACCCATATTGATTACGAAAAGCTACACACTTAAAGGATAACTACCTACATGATAGATGGAATAAACGCCATAATAAATGAATAGAGGTGGATAGCGATAGAAGGTCAGACGAAGGCGGGTCGACCGAAAGAAAAACAAAAAGAGGTTTGAAAAACGGACCCAGAACAAGAGTATCATTGACCACAGTTTTCGACCATATACTAAAAGTACTTTTAACCAAAGATTCTTTGGATCCCAGCCGGGAACACACTACCGAAACAAGCATTGAAATCGAAGTATTCACGTCCAGAACCCAGGTAATACGATACATATCAGGCTGTTGACTTCAGCCTAACTCAATACATCTAAACAAAACATGGCGTAGTAAGCTAACGGTCATCCATGTAAAACGTTTTCTAGTCGATGAGAAGTTTATGGGAGGAGAACATCAAGTTGGGCAGGCGATGGGGTATGCCCGTCTCGACAGCCAACCTTACCATAATCGATGTGGTGTACTTATCACAAACTGCCAAAGAAAAAAGCGCAGAACATGAAGAAAACAACTAGCTGACAATGTGAAGACTTAATATTAACCAGTCGAACGTAGAAGTGAAAAAAACGACAGCATACATAACGGATTGTAACGCAGATGATGGTAAGAAGCATTGACTACAGGACGGGCCGATAAATCTTAAAGATATCCGAGCGGATCGAGCTATTTCAATGATCAGTAAAAGAAAAACCAACCAACATAGATAAATCGCTTTAAATGCAACAAGTGTTAGATAGTGAGCTGTGGAGTGTAAGGTAGCGGAGAAACAAACAAGAAGCCTTTCGCAACACGACAAAACACATTTAGAAAAAGACCCAGAACAAATACCTTTCACATCGTTCGAATTGGAAGATGATATATAATATTCTGCTGGACACATCGATAAGAGCCACGCGAAAACGGTGTTGAAATCAGATCAAACTGCTCAGAAAGCCAGACGACTACATATGATGGCGATACATAAGAAACAGTAAGTATTTCGAAATGGTGATATTTATAGCGTTCTCCATAAACCTTGTCGATGCCAGCCAATTACGCACGATAAAGTGATCACCGCTAGCTTCAAAGCAGATATTTTTTTACCGAACGATCATGCACTCGATCTATAAAGTGACCGGCGATCCTAATGAAAACAACTCACAACTAGTTTAGTCGGCACGGAAGTTTATGCGACACCCGACAATAATCAATAAATCCGAAGTTGAAATGAGGTCAAGGAAAAAATCCGCACATGAGGCGAGGACAATCAGGCCGCTCCACATGAAGTTAAGGATCAAGCGCGTGATCATGTGACTTCGTCAGTTTACATGGTTAACCAGTTAGTTCAGCTGGTATCCAACCATCGCAGCTATTTTCATCACTACCTTCTTCGACCTGAAAATGGAGCCTGAGCTGTAAGGTTGATTTAAATCAAACATCCTATACATGTTTCCAATGGGCAGTCTCGGTTCACTTATTATCATTATTCGATAAGTAAACAGAGTGCCAAAATGAGCTTTATTTTACTCAATGTCAAGTTGAATGACCATATTTTAAGAACTGTTCATGAGTAGTCAAAAGAAAGGGTAATTTCATGGTGACTTTTTAGTGGCAGTATTTGATTGTTTAGTATGACTCACGCCAAGTCTCAAGGCAGGTGGTGGTCGTGCCTAAGCTTTCATCATATTGAAGCTGCTTCGTCTGTGATCGTCAACACAACTGAGCTGAACCGGAAAGCAACAGTCCTACATGAACATGGTTTTCGGCTGACCTATTCCTTCATACACTTCCGTTTAAATCGCTCAGTTGATTCGTCTACTCATACTGCTCACTGACGGCGATTAAGATCAACACAAACATCCCCTTCGATTTACCAAGCGCAGTGCCGCTTGAAGTAGCAAGCAATGAGAAAGGCGCTGATTCTTCGAATTTATAAAAGCTAGAATCATTTGGAAAAATAGTGTGAACACGGTTCACCGAGAGGCGATACCGTTAGAATTCCCACAGCTTTGCACGAGTGTCTGCGTTGTTTCCAATTACACTCTAGTCTACCAGTGTGAAGCAGTGATAGGTGCACCACATGGATCGATAGTGTTGAATCAATATTATGTAACACGAAAACAGCATAATAACATAGAATAGCAAATCAGCAAACAAGACTCGTTTTCTGTGTTTGCTCATCGGGTCACTTACAACAAAGTAAATATGAGGACAGTAACTAGGACGAGTAAGAAAAACTGTCAGTAGAGGATGTGGACGACTTGTTTGTTATCAGTTACGAAATCATTGTCTCAAATTGTGGGCTTAATTAAGTGTAGGTCGGAGGAAAACTCTGAAATCCGTCTGGCAAAGACAATCATGAAAATTGTGCTGACTGACGGTAGGCATACTTTTCGTTGTATTGCCAACAGAGTCAACAGGTACCGATTTGGATGTGCTAGCCAAACTATTTTTAGGCGCCATGACAACCATGTGTACCGAATATTCATCATTCAAACGGAAGATGTTTGACATCCAAAGTGACAACACAAAATGTGTCCAAATAATTTGTCTATGATCAAAGGTACGTAATGATAAAAAAATAGACCTACTCTTGAAGCACTATATTGCTGAGTACAGCAATTTCGTTGTGGCAAAACACGTGCGGGTGGAAACGTGAGCGGCCTTCCACATCGCATATATCGATATAGTACGGGGATGTCATGTTGGTTAATCATTTATGGCCAACTGCACTCTGGGAAATAATTTTGACAATGATTCGTCAAAACGGAAACTGAAAGCTTCACACAAGCAGATTTTCTTTGAGCAAAACACAACAACCAGCGAGCGAATGACAAACGTTTCAGACGAATTAATTTCAAGAGCAGACGACGTCGACTGTCTCATTTATACGCGTGTGAAATGTTCCATCCATCAGCCGTTCGGGTGATAAAATAAAGGCATCAAGTGACTGTCATTCTTAGGCTGCACAGGATTTACTAGAACAAGAGAAGTATACCAATTAATACGCTTAAGGAAAACTCTGGTACCTAGGAAACTAATGAACACAATAATCTGGAACGAAATGTAAGATTTGCTCCAGACCGTTTGGCTTTATCAACAGAAATGCTCCACTAAATTAAGCAACTGACAAGTGGAAGAATAAAATCGCTAAGCATAAATGGCATTCGAATTCAGACATAATATAAAACAACGCCCAGTGATCCTTCACCGTTGTGCTACCTGACTCTGTACAGCTGTTGAAGTCTGTCATAACAAAGCAAAAAAGCGTTACATATTCATCACATGAGCATACGCTCCAACAAATAATTATCCAGATGCTACCAGTAATGTGTAATACGTTCCCTTATCGACATTCTGAAACAAACTAAACACGCAGACATCAACATACATCAGCGTAAGATTTTAAAGCTAAATTTGATCGTCTTTCTTCAGCTGAGAACAGCTGAGTAATAAGAACAAAGCTGTGATAATAATGAAAGGCTATTGTAAACGTGCGTATATAACATGTTTCCTTATTTGGAATACAACATTTCGACACAGTAAGAAGCACTGTGCCACGTGAAAACTGTCTTGCCCATTTCAGCCACGCACACAAATCGATCACATAGCATTCAGTAATAGGTGGTGCCATTATGTCGTGTGTTTTGGAGCAATCACTTAGACTCGGAACATTCTGTTGTTAGTGTTCGTCTTGTTTTGTCATTTGCTCAGAGGCCAGACACCTTTAAATACGAGGTAATTAATTGGCATGTATTTAAAAGGAATGTGAAAAATGTTAATCAGGAGACAATAACGAACAAATTATCTAATTCGAGCCAACTAAGTCTACTCAATGAGTGTTAGGAACAAACGGAAGCCATTGGGAAAACTTCCTGTGATGCGGTATGCTCTGAAAGAGCAGTGCGATGAGAGAGAAGTGGAGTTTAGCTACATCGACTAACCTTGCGAATAAAAATCGCTCAATTTCACCAGTCAACGAGAATTCAAACGCGAGCTGACTAACATCTTCAGCGAAGAACGCCAGCATCAGTTGAAAAAACAGTCGACAATGATGGATAGAATCTTATTGATCTGGAATAACAGAATGCCACTTGTTTTAATTCGTAGTCGTGTTCACCGCCCAGTTGCTATGAGTGAAATCATATTTGAAAAAAGCTTATGAGAAACACGAAGTAGCGAACAAGACGTGTTTTCTGTGTTTGATCGTCAAGCTGATTACATCATAAATATGAAAACAGAAACTAGGGTGAGTCGAAAAAACGGTCAGTAGGGATTATGGGCGGCATGTTTGTTCGCTAATTTGTCGTTCTCATGATTTTATTAGGTATTTTCGAATGAGAGATAACTTATTTATCACCAACCAGTTGCGTCGATTTGATAGATGGGATGATCTTTTTGAGGAACGCTTCTCTCACGCAGAATGTAAAGACTACATGATCTTACTAGTCAAGTATAGTGATCCGAAAGCTCCTCCGCCCCGTAGATGCAGACCTTCTTCGATTTATTTACAAATACATTGTTGGCAGGATGATGTGTGAACTGACATTATTCCACTCAGACGGTTTGAGAAACTGGCAAGGCGCCTCGAGATTAGCGCCTACTAACACTCATTTCCGCTTTCAAAAACGCGGTCCGAGTTCTACGTAACCACAAACGCATATGTTCAGCCTCTGCTGCGTCCAACTTTCTCACTGGTCTTATAACTATTGTGAATTATAATTCCACGTTCAACACTTACTCTACTTATAGGATTACAGTAGTATACTTTTATTGCCGAAGTTAACGTGACTCGTCGGTTAGCTTCAGCCGCACCTATTGGACCTCCAGAAATTATAAATTTGCCACAAACAGTTAAAGCTAACCCAACTGTATTCACTATATTTATCTTCCTATCGCGGTGTACCTTATCTGCTTATATAAATATCAATAACGCGTTCCATATACCATCAAGGCGGAAAGTGGACCTCTAAGTTTGACTGACAGGAGCTTCAACAAGCAACATTAAAACATTGGTAGATAATTGCAAACTCCAGTCATCAGGCCACTGTCGGCATTGCCACGGAGAAAGATGGATGATGCTGCTACCTCGGACATCGTTTAGCAAATAAAGAAACTCATAGAGAGTCAATTTTGCTAACAGTTGTACTCGGTAATTCACATCAACCTTTCGCAATCACATTAGGCGTGGGATTTATATGAAACTATAGCGAGTCAAATAGACCAGAGATCTCTAATGAGAATGAAACTCGAGTCCAGTGTTCCTCTTCGAAATGGGTTGACTGGAAAGTCTATGGGAATGCGACAGCTGCGACCAATTGTGGATGATCTTCAAACTATAGATCAATATGTTACAGACATGGGGAAGATCACGGTTTGCAGGGAAAATGACGATGTCCCGCGCTCGCTGGCATCAAGGGATTTGCGTTTCATGGTACATTGCGGATAAGTGGCTTATGTGGATGGGGAATTTCGACAAGCTGTTTTTGCGTTCTCCGGCGAAAGCAATTGTGCTGATAATGGTCTTGTTCTGACAGATTCAGAACGAGACCGGCGAACCAAGAAAATGCGTCGCAATACTCTATCCAGATTTAATTAGTGGTCTGTGCCAGGAAAGTAAAAGACAAACGCATTAGAAATTGGAGTCTGGGAATCGCTACAAAGCCACTCCGGGAGATGTTCCAATAGCCGTCTGGTGGCTCTCCCAACGCAATCTGATTAACATTATCATCACCATAACAGCCATCAGCCTGACCAAAAGGTACTGTGGCTCGGGCCTG
>JTDE01002289.1:26516-37903 GCA_014338405.1 Paragonimus skrjabini miyazakii | reverse complement strand
CCGGCTTTCGGGGAAGCTGCAACCGCGTTTCACAGTCATTTACACGCTACTACCTAAATCACTCGTTAAAAACACCCCAAACCCTCAAACATGCTTTCCGTGAAACAGGGAAGGGCTGAGAACAGCTTCCAAGTGAGACATTCGACGTCGTTGTTTGTCTGGATAGTAGATCATATTGTCTGAATGAGTGCAATGAGGCAAAGTACAGTCAAGTCAAACGAAAGGCTTCAACGGATGACAATCAGTGTCTCAGATAAACCACCCGTCAGTTAGAAACTGGCGACGTGAAATGTGACAAAAAAGAAACGAATGAAGAGACGACCGACTTTTACTACACTTAGATCAAACAAACCGATTTTAACTGCGTCAACGAAAGACTTCTTCAGATCTTGCTTGAGTCGTACCAAGGACTATTCACGAAATTGAAACGCATCACAGGTAACCGAAAGAGCTTCTTGAATGATGAACGGATGTATATGAGACGATCGTACTCGTCTCCCGAGTCGGCGGGGGTTTCGTAAACAAGTAAACTTGTCATGCTTTGAGCATATTAGAAAAAAATTGCCAATCGGGCATGGCGACGTGAATGTTGCTGCTATTCGCTCAAGATTTCTGTGAAATTAGTGAGTCAGTTGGGCCAGGAGCAGCTATGTGCATTCGAAGAATAAACATACAGCACGACTACGGCAATTAAAATGTCAGCAAAAAATTAAGTGTTAATATGTCAAATCCTCCAGGAAACTTATCCAACAAGAAGGCGCAGTCAAGTAATAAATTTACAAGGGAGAAAATGACTGAAGTGTTGTACGTGCAAATGTCCGATTATGTTTTTAGTGTGCAAGAAATAGTAATACACTGAAATAAACTGAAAAAAAAGATAAGTGCAATGACAAAACATGTGCCCAGCAAACGTGTCGTAGTGAAGTACTAGAAAATGACAGAATCGGTCAACGTTGTGTGGAAAACAGCGCTATATTCGGAAATGTATGAGTCATATAACCGAGAGTGTAGTCTTTTTCGAGAAGTGCAGATACACTTACAAAAGAATAGCACAAGCAGTGTAGAGGAACTTATGCGACAATCCAATAACAGGTATGACCCTGATCCCACACGTCGTTCTCAGAAACAGTGAAGTTACCTACAGAGGAAACGCCGTTTGAATGAAAGAAAATAACTTGGCATACATCCAGAAACCCAATAGACAGCAATTCTGTCGAAATGTATTCCAAAGCAATCCGTAGCAAACAACGAGAATAGTAGACTTCTATAAAAAAATCAATTCAACGTCACATACAGACCGCAGTCCAAAATCATATCAGACTCGGAATGAACCATACGCATGTTTCATTACACTCTGATTGTAACCTTAATGAGTGTGAGAATACAGTGCATTGAAGGTCGCGTACTGGGAAGAGAATACTAGTTCGCAAACATACGGGTCAAGAGATGGACCCCGTAAACAACTTGAAAGAAGAAGTGAGGTCTGCTGTTAATGGCAACAGTGAAATGGGAGAGAACTAGATACGAAAACAATTGCTTACCCGACAAGACCATCTGGATCGGCGAATCTGTATATTCGTTCAGTGGCTCCTGACCTCTTAGAAAAGACAAGCTTAGACTTGTCGCAGGTGGATCACTGCAATAGAGCGGCTGCATGAATGAATGCCTATCGAGGTTCACGGTCGACTTGACACTCGTCTGAACTCCGTGAACGGCGTGTTTGTGTCCTTCCAATACGTGCATATCCCGGAAGCGCTGACCACAGTGACCACAACCATAGGCTAATGAGGCATCATTAAACCGACTATGATTAAGTCGGCTCAGATCAACCACTACCAGACCGTTCACAGATGACTGAGCATCACATTCACAAACCTGTCAAAACGAAACGATGATAAGCGAAGCAGGATGATAATCGAAAGAAATAATGAAATCAGTTATTTGTAGTCAGGAATAAAAGAAACTGTTTTAATGCTGAACTTGGGGTATGCGATTCTACAACTATTTACTGTCAACCCAATATGCTAATGATTGTCGGGCGCCGACCAGAACAATTTATCCACAACCACCGCCAAAGACATCAATAAACCAGCGGCCCACCCTCATGCCTCATTGTAACAAAACAATGAGAACAAAAAGCCCGAGAAAAAATCGAAAAAAGGATATAACTACTGAACGTAAATGTCTATACTCAATCAATCCGTCAACCAAAGTCAAGTGGCATACAACTTGTAAACAAACAATCGAGGCAAATGAAAATAAGACGTCGCCAGCAAATCAGCTTTCTTATGATTTTCACTGCACTTACGTGATAGATAACTCGACCAAACAACGGCAACGTTCACGCCACTCAATAAAATTAGCCGCTGTGAAACCTGAAATCTCTAGCCACCGACTTTGAGTCAGAAGGACCCCACACTAGGAGACGAACGACTTACAGCAACTAATCCCTTGAAGAACAACTTCAATTCTCTACGCTAGGTCATCATCTTTTTACCGCGCATCAAGCGACCTTTAAACATGTTCAATAAGGCAAACAGCTAGTTGGAACTCTTGATATATGGCGTAATCATCAGTCTGTATACATTTGAGGATTGAACGTAAGAACTCGAATGAGACTCACTACCAAATATCCACGTCCCAACCATTACGATACATACCCGTTAATCCTATCGGACGCGAGCGATCAAACGCAGATACCAGTGACTAAATGATTGAGGATAACTCACGTCAACTTGCCCCAGCACACAGGTTTCGCAGCCATACGGTACCGCAGATCTCACAATCGCTTTGTATACGCGACCCTTAAGCTTTACAGAGATGGCACCCTGCTTCCAGAAATATCCTAGACTAGCGAATACCGTCATATCCTCGGATATATGGACTTCTGCTACATTCCTTCTAACTCTGCTGTTGCAACTCCCAATTACACAAACGACTTCCATATCTACACTTCCACAGTCACGTGCCGATTGGTCTAAAACGGGGTCTTGTACGCTGCTTGACAAATCTATTATCAGAAACATACAAGAGAGACCTATGCAAGCTTCAGTAGACACAGCTGATAAGAAGAAGACCTATGTTACTTTGCCGTTCAAAGGGGACGCGGCAGCCGAGTTGATAACGCGCCAACTAACTAACGCGGTCGGCAGTACCTATCATGCTGCAAGCCCTATCGTAACGCTCCATTCAAAACGGATGGTGCAACTTAATCTGAAAGATAATATGCCTAACAATGCTGCCTCATTTTTGATCTATTCATTTGTCTGTCCCTGTGGTTCAGCATATACTGGTCGCACAACTAGGCGTTTATCAGAAAGAATTCGTGAACAATGCCCGACGTGGCTTCGCTCCGGAACAACAAAGAACATCAACACATCCATTCTGGCCCACCTAGTCGACTATGACCGACACACAGACACAGATAAGGCGTTTCGCATAGTCCACCGTGCCCCGGCAGCCGCGCATCCTGTCTATAGTCGAGGCGGTCGCAATCCGATTAGGTCAGCCGGATTTGTGTGTTCAAAAACAGTTCGTTCGCACCCTGGGATTACCGTGGCCAAACACCTGCAGTCAACCCACGCGATAATTTGATCCCGTCCACACCCCAACTCACCCCAATTAACACTGACTTCCCAAGCCCTACCTCCCTTGTGATCATAACCACAACGAAGATGTGTTTGTGTTTTACCCAATCGCTTTACTCTCGTACTATTTTTGATCAACAATTTCCCTTACTGCTTCTTGATTTGATATATAATTGTACGAGCCTAAAATGAAAATTTATCGAAAACAGTTCTGTTCGCTGAAACCAAAATTGTTTCTAAATAAATCGATCACGGCATTATATCGAAATGTTATGGCGATGAAACAGTAAGAACGGACCAGCTATGGCTATCGAAGCCATCTGTCCAGGGGTCCCATCTTCTGGGCTTACTATAAATGAACATGCCGTGCTGATCGTTTCATTGAGAGACGGACGCCCTGGGCAAGTATTATGGATAACTTTGAAGAGTCTGCCAATGCACTCTGAAGCAAGAGTCACTTTCATGAACTTGCTCATTAATTCGAATGTCATGATTAGCAATCAAGTTACATCTGAGCTTCCTACGGATACTCCTGCTAAACCTGTTACATGAACTGCTGTGAGGAATATTCTGTTTGACATCTATCAACTATAGATACTTGTGAGACATAACTTTCAACTCACAACTCATCGAGTCGTGTGCCATAGTACCTGCTTCACGAATGACTTGTGATGTTTCGGTTTGGCAGCGGATCGGAACAAAAGGGGTTAAGGTTGCTAAGGTTGCATTTTAAGCTAGTCTGTTGCCTGTACTTCACCGTCAGTCAACCAGCTTCGCGATAGGGTGGGGAGGGGGCGGCCCCCCACCCGAAAAAAGGAACTGAAAGAAAACGTACCAACACACAGCCTGTGTACAATCTCATGTGGTTCATTAAGAACGATATAACTGAACGGACGCGCATCACCTGAAAATAATAGCTATGTGGTCAATTTGAGAGTACGTCTGGCTCTGAGAAATGGGCACCAAGTAAAGCAATGACGCTTGCCATGCTTAAACTTAGTGATGTTTAAGAACAGCTTGAGTTCGGTGCACTGTTGCAAAGCTGCAAATATAATGAAAAGATTTCTGGAGATTTGGTAGCTAAAGATGGCCACAGCAGAACCTGTCAAGCGGACGGCACAGTTCACAACCATGATCCGAGCGACGTGTTGCTGTCCTAAGCCTGCCACCAAAATGAGACAAGACCTCAACAAGGCGACCAACCTGGTCGTTCATATCTCCGGTCAAAAAGACTACATCAGAACTACGCATCGACCAGATCCGAGGAAAAGGATCCATGACAAATACGTCCCTACAGTCAGCTGGAACAAAAAAAAAATACACTGAGGATTTTCGAAGATTTTGCATCTACAGCTAGTCGTAATAAAACCTGTCAGGCGCACGGCATAAAACTTCTCAAAATCATCATCAGAACAGCCTGGATCCTATCAGGGCGTTGTGGTCAAAGTCGCCGCCTACATTAACAGCGACATAAAATATCCTAGAAGAAAACGTTACTAAGACGTTTGAAAATTAATTTTAAAAAAAGAGTAAGCGGAAGAACTATAAATGGATGAATGCAGGTACGCCATTGACTACGACACCCCACTATCACGGGTAGCATTCCTAGCCAGTTATGTGAGTGATCACGAACACCCCAGTCAGCTAGGTGACATCAAGCCGCTTTGCTCAATGGAACAGTCAGGGTCTTCATATTTCGAGGCCACGTTGTTGCTTGATCACCACGCGGTTTCATCCCACTGTTAGTGGTCCAGTACTATAATCTGTCACAACCAGACTGGACCTTTATGTGGTGTGACGGCTTGCGCTTCTCGATGACCTATTGGGCTAAACTGGATGGTGTGGCCACCACACCGAGAGAGTCACTCATACCAGGCAGGCAAATAGGTAGAGGTCTGACAAACCAGTCTCCTGGTCCTCCAGGTTGGGGGTTTGAAAAAGGTTGGCATCTTTGTCCTAAAAATGTACCAGATCTGGTACACTGCCACCCACCCGCTGCTATGCGGTACAGGCTTTTGAGCAAAAGGCTTTGGTTGAGAACCCTAATCGTTCTCCTGTCTAGGTCAGGGCGTTCTGGCAGTATATCAGCCCATATACAATCATGAATAATCCGAACAAGTAATTCCATACTGCATCGATCGTCCCGCAGTATAAATCGGGCCGTCCTATCTGCTGCATACAGCAGGGTGGATAAGTGAAAACATGCTACTGCTGACCCCTCTCCCACTGTCCTTTCCAATTTAGTTCTCAGGCACCTCCCGACCTCCATTTCTGATAATTGCTCTACAGGTCCTACAACAGATGTAGATAATCGGCTCAGTGGTAACACTGAGCCGATAAGTTCCGTCTCTTGCCATTTAGCTTCACGCCTCCCAGTACAATAATAAATGACACGGTAAAAGCTCAGTCGGCATGTGGAGTACATGATCAAACCACCTTAGGCTGTGCAACACGACAAGTTGACCGACTGATCGCCCATCGCGAGCGTTTCGGAATACGCGCCCGCAATAATGAAATGGGAGCCCGAAGTGGACAAACATATATTGGTTGATTAACTCACAACTGTAGTTGAAGGATGTGAACGGCGTTTAACCAGCAACATTAAGTCACTCGAACAATTAGTCGTGCAATTGTCACTTGCTGCCACTCGAAGACAATCTGTAATAAAATCAAAAGGTAAGACGTCCCTGCTTGACTTTGTAGTTATAAACCCCACTGTGAGTTATTCGCGCTGTTTATCTCAAATTCAGCAGAGCCCGTAAACTAAAGCAGAAACCAAGAACATTTGCAGGAAATGTGCGGAAACTCAGTCTGCCCTGAGACCTTAGATAGTATTGTAATTTTACAAAGTAAAATAACAAGTGGTATGTATCTAAAAGTCAAAATTCGCCGGGAGCACACTACTGGTTACGTGGCTGTTGCCGTTCGCCAGGTGTAAGTGCCCGATGTGCCTCAGCCACACGAATGCCACTACCGGTAGGTGATAACAAATTTGAGTTGTTCCCGCCGTTTATCTTAGATGATTAGCAAAAAAACCGTAAAACCGGTTATATGTTTCTGGTGAATTATAACCATATACAAGTGCAGCAGTCACCATCTTGTCCTTAACTGAATTTTCAAAAACATGAAGTATGAGCAATACCAAACAAGCAGACTAACGACACACTTGAAAAATTACTTCCAGTCATTTTCGTTAGCTCTTCCTTCAGATTCTGAGTCTTTACAACGGTAGACTTCGCACACGTTGACCTGAGAACCAGTGCGACAAACAAACTTCGGGGCACTCAGCATAAAATGAGCTCTTTATCTAATTTCATAGACATATTTCATTCCAATACTGACTTCAGATTCGAAATCTGCGGTTGTTAATTTAAACACTAAGTATCGGAAACTTTCAAGCGTTGCAACGGCACCTCGTAACCTGCATTGAACGTCACACAGACAAACAATGCCCTCTGCAGAACTTGTTGCTATCCAAAATTTAACCTGTTGTGTGTTTAGAAAAAACTGTTTGTAGGGTTATCGATACCACGGTAGTGACAGTGATTGTGAACTCTGACGTTTGGCTTTCTTTGGCATCTGGTTTTTTCCATATTGATACATAAATAGTCCATTGTGTGCATTCGCGAAAATGCAGCGAAATATGTCCGGACATAAATCATGTAACAGCAGCCTGTTGTCTTCTTTATTCGAAAACAGTCGAGTTTCACGAAACAGAAGAGCTACCAAGGTTGTGGACACCGGCTCGCCCCTGACTGCGACATAATGTCATGTCAGAGGGTGTTTCCACCCAGCGGTGTAGATGGTCGACAACTTCCCATCACGTATACGGCGCCTACCGATCTTACCCGGCGGGACGGCCAACGCTTATATAGTCCGTGACGACGTCATCCTTTGGCTGCCTTGCAGGTTATTCCAGCCACCAGCGACCATACTCGACAATGCGCCAGGCGTTCCATCAGAACACAGAGTGCATGACCCAACCAGCGAAGATGGTCAAATTCACGACCGGTAACCAAGAGAGAAAATTCACAATTTCCCCAACGCGCGCCGGCAGACAGTCGCGTTGCTTACCTAATTAGCCATTACTGTCTAGGCTTGAGCAGTTTCACAAAATATTTAGTCCACATGTTACTTAATATAATCTACAGCTGCAGCCTTGACAATGTTGAAATTCTAGTGTTTGACAGAGAATGCACGTTTGGTCGATGCGATACAATAGCGCAGGATATGGGCGGTTTATTGAACAAATTCACTAGAAGAGTTCGTTCAACCATAGGCCGTGTGCCAGAGTACACAGCCTCAAGCTTTGGACAGTCGTAACAATCAGAAAAAGTGCACAAAACAATTGGCAATCGATCGACAGGGAGTGGAAAAAATATAACATCGCTAGGAAGGTAAAGTTAAAGAATACAGACAAACTAACCTCCTCCGAAGTGGAAGCATCAACTGGAACTGTTCTAATAAAATCGGTCATGGAAAATTGTCCCTCGTCGATTACAGCACATCGATTCGCTCTCGGTTTGAATATTTGTGGTTTCAACACCGCGTGCTGTTTGTTTGTGTGCTCGATTAAACCGGGCAAACCAGTCACTTCGGTAGCACACAACGAGCACAACAGAGTGGACTGAAAGTACGCGGTTTTGAACCGGGTCTTGCCCAACCTAGAACGCGTTCGATTGTCCGGTTTCCGTAACTCAATCAACGTGGTGCTCGGAGTCACAGGATTCGAACAGGTGGTATCGGGTTGATCGACGGCGCTTACAACCGTTTTTAATTCGGGACAAATACCTCGTTGATCCAACTCGCCTGGATGACCTAAACGATGGATCTGTAAAACATAGACCCATCGGTTATTGATCCATAACAAACTGTTGGGTACACCAAGTCTCAAACTTAAGGAAGAACGTTATCCATGAAAGTCAAAGTGAACTTTCCGTAAAATAAACCTAATAGCCATGCATTGAGGACGACAATTTCAAGCAACCAAAAAAAAGAGTGGCGAACATTTACAATAGCCAGCTTACGATATTTATGGGGAAAATAGGTTACTTATGAGTAGCACATAATTAACAACGAGGAACGAGACGTTGTAAGATTACGTAAAATGTACTCTGCAGACATTTCGACCGATGTTCGCAGAGTATATCTCAGATAATATTATTTGAGCGTTCTAAATTCAGTCGGACACATGATTGCTTTAAAAGACGCTGTACTGATGAACAAAAAAAGAGTGTCTAAAAACGTGGATACCTACAGTGTGATGCATGCAAAGCCATCAACTGTATTTAGAGCCAACCAACACTTAACATGATCGAAATGCATCCACAGAGTTCTTCTTTTGAATACACCGACTACTTTGATGTGTCATTCGATACAACCATCGTATTCCTCTCCGCGTGGTAGTGGCCGTTTGACCTAACCACTGTTATCTTCCGTATCAGGAAGAAGGGGGTTAGAAAAGGAACCCTCAAACAAAGCGCACTCCGATCACCCAACGGCTGACTGTGACCGCCGGCGTATTATCCAATACGGCCGAAAAAAATTAAATGTCTCTCAAAAACCCGATGTCGATCAGAGTACTTCCGCTGCGCGCAGCAGTGCTCAGAATGAGACGTCATTGTCTTATTCAATGCGCCCTCGGGCTAGGCAAGCTTCTCACTGCCAAATGAGTCAGACTCCTCAGTCATTGTCTCCGGGTAGGGTCCCCCAAGAAAACCTTATATCCTGTGATCTCGCAGGTCAGACTTTTGAGTCAGAGACTTGGTGTGGGGTCCCTCAAATCAACCCACTTCCGTGGCAAAAACGACCAGGAAGTATCACAAGGAATCGTTCGCGCGACAGTGACATAACCATCTGATCACGACTTTCTCCAACTTTTTTACCTATTATTTCTTCTGCCTTCCATGCGCCATCGGGAGATAATTGTTTCCTGAGGCCAAGACAACTGGTAAACATTGGCGCCTTCAATATCCGCACTCTCCGACAAGTCGCTCAGCAAGCTGCTCTGGCAAGTACACCCCCACGTCTGGGTATTGATGCATGCTGTGTGTCGGAGACGCGAGCCTACGATTCTAGTACCGTTATTCACATGGGCTCACTTCTAGATAACTGTCCATCAAAGCGCTTCCATCTCAAGGTTTCTAGTCAGGCCGAAGTTGAATCTCGTGGTCAAGCTGCAGTGGGGATCGCACTGAGTACTAGAGCAGAGCAATGTTTCCTCGATTGGATCCCAGTGAACAGTCGCTTGTTTGCTGTCAGACTCAATATATCGGTTAAAGTCTGTCGGCGCAAATTAGAAAGGCATTGCGTATTCATTGTATCGGCGTAAGCTCCAACGGACTGCTGTTCGGATGCGTTCTGTGACGCTCTCTTTGACCTACTGAGGCAAACTAAACACTCACATATCGTTATACTGGCGAACAATTTGAATGCTTGGCATGATCGTCTTTCTTCGCAATAGAGGCGAGTGGGAGATACGTTTGGTGTCCGGGCACAACGCACTGACAATGGCGACAGACCACTACAGCTGTGGACATCCCACGGTCTGTATATTTCGAGCACCGCATTCCAACACAGGAAGAAGCACTGTGTTATTTGGGAACCACCGTGTGCTTCTCAGCCGTGGACACAGTTGGATGATATAGTAGACAGTTACAGGTGGTGCCACTCTGTTAAAGACTGTCGTGCTTATTGAAGCAACCACCTGGACTCCGATCATGCTGTTGTGCAAGCCCGTTTAGTTTTGCCGTTTACCCAGACGATATACGCTCGTAAATGCAACACACTTAACTGGCATTTGACCGAGGAGAGCGTAAATAACGTTTACCAGAAACCTGGCAAAGAAACTGTCCAGTTCGAGTCAGATGAGTGAGCCTAACGATTACTGAGAGCGAATCGCCGCACCTATGAAGGCTTACTGTGAAGAGGTATGTTCCGAAGGAGCTGTTCAATTGCAACAGAACTGGATTCCCGTCACGTCGATAAACCTCATGAACAAGCCTCGCTCGATCCCACCTGGTTCTGACTAAAAGCTCGCGCAAAACCGTGAGCACTACTTGGCCAAACAATCGAAAGAGTCAAAAAAAGCCTCTCGATCTGGTAATAGTAGAAGGCTTATTTTCCTGAGCCGTAGTTGTACTGGTCGTCGAGTCAATGTAAGTGAGACCCTATGCGAAAAAGATAGTTCACTTATTACCAGTCAATCGCGCCGACCTGACAGGTGGGCTGAACATTTTGAAGAACAGTTCAGCTGGCCTTAACCAGACCATGTGGACGACGGGACCCGAATGGTTAGTTACTGCGTTCCAAACGGCCCTCCGTCGAAAGCAGAAGTGGTCCTGAAGCTCAAGTTATTGAAGCGTATTGAGGCTTCTGGACCAGACCTCCCTTCTCCTTCTCTTTTCATAAATGGTGGCGAGAGGTTAATATCAGAAATGACAAAACTCCCCCAGACAATCTGAGAGGCTGAAGAGGTACCTCGTGATTGGTGCCTAGCAACAGGTCATTCCCGTTTTCGAAAATGCAGCTCGAAGACTATGTGAAGACTACAGAGGCATCAATCTAGTGTCTATTGCGTCCAAGTTACTCACTGGCCTCATTTGACGTCGGCTCACAAAGCACAGAGGAAGTCAGATACGTGAAGAACAGGCAGGATTCCGATCCGGTCGAGAGTGTGTTGATCACATTTTAACCTTGCGACGGATTTTAGAACATTGGCACCCACATAGTCAACCGACGGTTGTGGTCTTTTCAGACCTAAAGACTGCGTTCGATTCAATTGACCTTAACGTTCTCTGG